>CM053752.1:5905486-5926135 GCA_028658305.1 Pachyuromys duprasi | reverse complement strand
CAACGGAGAAAAGATATAGTCACTACTTACATTAGAAGAAAAATCCAAGCAAGGTCCTGAGGTCCTGGTGTGCTTGTTCTTCTCATTGGTGAGCAATGCTCCCTCTTGAGCAAGAATAAAGTCCTGCTTTAACTTCACTCTTTCTCTGTGACCCTGAGCTTATTTCTAACCGAGACAGCTGAATTATTTTTGAGAAAAAACCTAATCACAATATCTAATAAGAACCCAAACTCTTTCTTTCATATTTATTTTTAAAAAGAAATAGAAGGAAGACTTCTTTTGGGGGAGTTGGGAAGACTTCTTTTGTTTGTTTGCTTGCTTTTCATGAGTTTAAAAATATTTCATGTGTATGTCTGTTTAGCCTTTGAATGTCTGTGAACTACACGCATGTTCAAGTAGACAAGAGCAGGGTATTGGATCCTCTGGAACTGGAGTTAGGGAGTTGTGAGGTGATGTGTAGGTGATGGGAACTGAACCCTGGTATTCTTGTTAGAAATCAGTTCAGGGTAGCAAAGAAGGAGTCTGCCACTCCAACTGAAATGTCTGGACAAGGCAAAACTTTACTCTTGGTCAAGAGGACATGCGCTCCTGTTAAGCCTGAAAATTTCAAGAATAAAGATCAAATCTATGTATGTCCAGTTGAATCAAGCTTTAAAAAATACTGTCCAGGGAGATGGACACTGACCAGGTCCATAGTTGGGATTCTCAGAGACAGGCACTCAGGTTGGTCAGGTGCTTATAAAAGCAAAACACGCAAGACCATGGTGCTTTCCATTTTTGTCCAATGGGGGCAAACGCATATCTTGACATTCCTGCTGCCGAGCATGTATCTCCTGCCTAGCATGTACCTCCTGCCTAGGTGAGATCAGGCACATCCTGGGCAGCTGGGGCTACCAACCTTGTAAACTGAGGTGAAAACCCACAGCTTATTATCTTACATCAACAACAGCCCCCAGCAATCCAGGAAGTTACCTGTCCTTGGGCAAGTGCTGCTTACAGGTTAACTTTAGCCCTTACACTCCCAAGAGTGAACACACAGAGACAGGAAATGTACTTGGTTTGATTCTAACTCAGGTGGTGTCTGTCTTTTCTGTGGTGGCTGGGGTGGGACCTCACAGGTCTTTGAGTATTGCCTAGTTTTAAAAGAATCCGTGCAAAGGTAACGCTGGGAGACAGGATAAGCCATTTTGATCTGAGAACGGAGCAAGACCTTTGTGCAAAGAAAGGTTGGGGAAGATTAAAATATTTATATAAAAGTTTGTCAAGGCAGGAGAGACAAAAAGCTCTGAGTTTCTTATCATAAAGTTTTATAGTTTTTTTTAAATGACTCATTTAGTATTTCTTTTAATTCTGCCATCCTTGGGCTATTTTTAAAATATTCAACCAAACAGTTGAGATTCAAACTTTTATCCCTGTGCTTGTGTCCATAGATAATCAATATTTAAAATTTATGTCTTTTTTTGTTTGTTTGAGATAGGTCTCACTATGTAGCTCTGGCCATGCTGGCTCTGTAGACCAGGCTGGCCTTGAACTCACAGAGATTTGCCTGCTTCTGCCTCCAGAATACTGGGATCAAAGGTGTGTCCTACTAAGCCCAGATAAAATTATGTTTAAACATTGGTTCTTGGTCAGCTTATTTCCCCTCACTAGTGGCTTTGTTACCATGCAAAAAGGTCCATTTAAAGAGCATTTTAAAGACAATTTAACACAACTAGTATAAGACTATAAATGTCAGCATATAGGAAGAATAAAAAAATTAACAAGACTTTTATATACATTCAGAATTTAAATATATTCCTTATTGCCCAAACACTTTGAATTATAAATTTGAATAGACTGCAAGAGATGATTGCTATCTAGCTAGATTATAGCTGTGGTTAAGTGGAGTCAATTGCTATTTGAGAAGAGGGATGTAAAAGGATAAACAGTGGGAACTTTCTTGAGTCAAAATCCCACCACCACCCCAATCTAGGAAGGATTCTGGGGGAAGTGTTAGTATTGAAAAGGTGCTGGCTGCTGCTGGAAGGACCCACAGCAGATCCTGTAGTTCTTTCGAATAACAACACACACACACACACATACACACACACACACACACACACACACACACACACACAGGATTATCTTGTTGTTTCATTGAAAGGGAGGTTATTGTGGTTAAGGAGTCCCAGAAAGTGACTTTAAAACTACTGAATTTGTTAAAACAATCCTAAATGCTTTTACAGATCCAAAGAAGAGTTGGGCAGGTTGGCCTGGGAAAGCCGAGGCATCATGGAAATGTAGCCACCATGCCAAATAACTCAGCCTCAAGGGCCATGGTGGGAGAGGAAGACACAACACATAGAACAGTGGGCATCTCAAGAGGAAGAAGATGTATCATTTACCAGGCAGCCACCACGAGAGGTGTTCAAACTAGAAACCACAGCTTCCAAGTTCACTGTGAAACACACACATACGTGCATAGGAGCACACAGACACACACACGTCATGTAGCTTCTGTACGTAGTAGCTGTAGTAACCACAGTTGTAGGGGGAAACTTTTTTTGTTGGTTGGGTTTTTTTGAGACAGCAGTTTCTCTGTGTAGCATTGGTTGTCCTGAGCTTGCTTTGTAGACTAGGCTGGCCTCCAACTCACAGCAATTTGCCTGCCTCTGCCTCTCTGAGTGCTGGGATTAAAGGCTCATGCCCCCTGGCCAGGCTAAACTGTTGATCTTTTAAATCACGCAAAAGACAAACCGTATTTAATTGGGAGCCATCGTCACTCACTTACCTTTTAGTTTTCTGAGCTCTTTGTGCTGTCATAGGGTTTTGTTGCTTTCTTGGGTTGTTTCATTTCAACTTGAAGGACTCTTCCTTAGTTAGGAGTCTTGCAGGGCAGGGCATGTCTAAAAAGCTGACTCTTCCTCCAGCTTTGCAGTTTGGTGGTTGTTTTTAAAACTGCTGTAGGCTGCTTTGTTATTAAGGATCAGCCAGAGACAAAAATGAAGGCTGTGCCTTTCCTCAGTTATATATGGTGACCTTTCAGTTCCTTCCTCCCTCCCTTTCTTCCCCTCTCCCTCCCTCCCTCCTTCCCTCCCTTCCTCCCTTTCTTTCTTCCTTACTTTAAAATTAAATTTATTTTACTTTTCTCTGAAGATGGTTTTTCTCCCAACCCTTACGATTCCAGCTGTTCTCGTGGGCTTCGGTGAGGCTGTGAGCCCCCTATGCATTCAAATCTATGAGCCTCTGGAGGCCACTCTTTTCAAATCACCACAATCTTGGGACAATTTATGATGTCTTTCTGTTGAATTCATATTACTTGATATCACCCAGGCCTCTGGGATCTGGTTCTTCCTTCCCTAGACGCAAGGAGTGCTCAGCCATCATTTCTTTGGGGAAAGTTCTTATCTTGGCTCTCTTGCCCCTTCTTTTAGAATATCTTCAGTGCACATGTCAGTTCACTGACCCCGCCCCCCCCCTTAGACATCTTCAGTCTTTTCTTTTCTAAGAGAATCACGCTCAAATTACTGGTTTGTGTCTGAGTGCACTGGTTAGGGCTCCCAGATAGTCAAGTTTGCTTTTCAGACCCCTAAATTTTCAGCTCAGCTATTTGTTCTCCCATTTCTCTTGTACTTTTAACATATTTTCTCTCCCTTTCTCGAGATTCTCACTTTGCTCATGCATGTTTACCTGACCTCAATGAGAACATTTTTAAAGAGTTATTTTTAATTCTCTTTCAGCTAAATCACATGATTCCACTTTATTGAGGCCACTTTATTGAGGCACTTTATCTCATTTCTTTGTTTGGAGTATCTTTGCCCATTTCTTCTGCTTCTTTACTCTGTGTTACTTCCTGGGCATTGGCTAAAGCCGGCCACTCCATGAGGTGGTTTTATGTAGGAACCTCTCCCTCCCATCCTCTCTAGCTGTGCTGGAGGTCTTTTAATCCTGTAGCAACTCTGTCCTTCCCCAGAGAGAGGCAAGCTGCTGTGGCCTTTGTTCATTTTCTGTGTTGAGCCTGGTACTAGGGGAACCTAATGGCGTCTTCCAGCCCAAGCCACTGTCTTCGCGCTGGGCCCAGCAGAGCTTTCAGACTGGCAAAATGTTAGCTGCTGCTTTTGGGAAACCTGAAGAACTGGGATCCAGGACACACAAATCAACTTTTTTTCCTTAGATGTGCAGAGTAGAACCTAGGATCAGAGTTGTTTATCAGCCCAAGCCACCACTTACATTCTCTCCAGGATGGCTAGCTTGTATCAGACTTGTCAAAACTCCAAGCCTCCGGACAGAAGGCAGGTTTTTTTGGGGGGTGATGGGTGGTGGTGGAGGAAATGGGGTACAAACCAGTAACTTCCCTTGGTGAAGCTCTGGGACACCTGACATACATTATTATTCTTGAGACAATGTCCAGGGCAAGAGGCTTCCTGCTGATTTCTCATAAAGGATTTCTGGGAAGTGTTGCTGAATTGTAGTTTGGGGTAATCAAACTGGGAAAGAGGACAGGTAGATGACAATGAACAAAAAAATCTTAGCTAGAATATACAACCTAGAGGCAACAGGGGCTGTTTTTCAGCCCAGAACATACCATGGTGCCTTAGTCAAGGTTTCTATTGCCACAGTGAAGCATCATGACCAAAAGGAAGTTGCAGAGGAAAGGGTTTATTCAGCTTACACTTCCACATTGATTTTTATCATCAGAGGAAGCCAGGACAGGAATTCAAACAGGGCAGGAACCTGGAGGCAGGAGCTGATGCAGAAGCCATTGAGGGGTGCTGCTCACTGGCTTGCTCCCCATGGCTTGCTCAGCCTGCTTTCTTATAGAACCCAGGACCACCAGCCCAGGGATGGCACCACCCACCATGGGCTGGGTCCTCCCCTAATTTACAAAATGCCTTAGAGCTGGATCTCACAGAGACATTTCCTCAAATGAGGCTCCTGCCTCTCTGATGACTCCATCTTGTGTTAAGTTGACAGAAAACCAGCCAGTGCTATGGATAGTAAATTCAGAGTAGCACATGACGCTAGAGAGACAAGCAGAGGCGTAGTGATGAAAATGGAGTGAGATCTCCTATTCTTAGGACAATGAGGGAACTTTTAAAGCATTTCACATAGAGGATTTGTGACCAGATACTTCAGAATTACTCTAGGGACCAACATGGCACAGGAGATGGTGGCAGGGCACCAGCTAGAAGAGCAACGACAGTAAAGAGACTTGTTAATGGTGACCCAACATAGGTGGTCAGAAGTATGTGCTGCTTGAGTCAAGTGGAGAATGGGAACAGAGGATAAAGAATGATGGGGGTCGGGGATGCCATGTACTGGCCTGGGAAAGTCTTGGGACAGCGTGGCTCGCTGAGAATGAGACAGAGTGCGACAGGAAGAGTGACTCCAGCGTTTGGCATGTTGTGCTTTAAGGAAGGCAGCGCTCAAAGAGGAGGGTCCAACACTTGTTACATGCCTGATCGTTGGCAAAGAATCTGGCACGGGGATGTATGTTTGAGAAGCAGTGAGAAGAGCTAAGGGTGCTTCCAGAACAGCGCTCAAGAGCACTAGCACCGCTCTCATTTTGATATGGCTTGTAACTGTCCTGCCATAAAGAATAGGTCTTATGAGTTGCTGCACTGGGCGGGGGCGGTGTTTCTGATGTTGATTCTTTCATGAATGACGGCTGGTGAGACACAGTAATATCTGCCCAGGAAAACCAGAGCAGAAGCTTCCTTCCCCTTTGAAAAGAAAAAGACATTTCTTTTCCATTTCCGTCCTTCCGCAGGCTCATTTCCATCTCCATGAGTGGGCCCTCGGTGTATCTTCTGGACCATGCCCATTTCTCCTTAGGCTTGGCAATGAGCGGCTAGGAGGCTAACTGAAGGGTCACCTTTGGCACCCTCAGCTGCTAGTCAAGCCACTGAAACCAGAGACTACACTTCATATTCCTCTGAAAACTCAATGTCTTGACCAGGCCTCACAGTGTTGACGCTGAGGTTACGAATGGAAGATGAGCTTCTCCCCCTGTTTTTTAGAATGTAGTGTGGGTGGCAGGCAGGGCGGGTTGGAGGTGAGGACAGATGGTCTAGAAGCTCAGTGTGTTTTAGAGTGGCAAGTTCTCTGGCCTTTGGGACCTCAGACTTGTGGTTCTTTTGACAAATCAGCCTTAAGTTTCATTTGTCATCCTCCTTGGGATACACTGATTTTTGGAACTTACTAAAGATCACAGCTGGAGGAACAAAAGCGTTGAGAGAGGGGTGTGTTGGAATTGTGTAAGTTGTAAGAAGTAGACTGCATAACCCAAACAGTAGTGGGTGAAACAAATGATGCTCTGTGCCTGAGTTTAAGTTGACAGATGTGTGTGGTTCCGGGAGTCACAGGATCAGTTTCACTTTCACTTCCTTGTCTCCCATTTTCCAGTGGACCCCTCTTCCACGGTTGCTAGACAATTGCTAGAAACTACAAAGTCTTCCGAGCTGAAATTCCAAGGTTAAAAAAAAAAGGGAATCTTTGCTGGGGCATCTCCCCACCGAAGTCTCTCTGGGCCCGTCTGTAAGCTTGTCAAGAGCGTGGTTAGATTAAAGGCTCTAACTGTGAGGCCAAAGTACACAGCTGGCTTGCAGGGGACCATGCTTCTGCAGAGCGAATCGTAGTTTCATCTCCCAGAAGCAAGGGAGGAATGCCACATCACACACACACACACACACACACACACACACACACACACACACACAAAGAAAAAGTCATGTTACCATTTCTGTTTCTTCACCCATGGCAAACATTGCTAATCCCTCACTGAATCTTTTATTATTGGTGTGCTTGGCCATGAGTGCTGTTGTCAGGGTAGCACTCAGGGCTGACACTATAGGACATCGTTGGTCTGGAAATAGAAAACACCCAGAAATTCTTAAAGTAAGGTGTGCTTTTCCTCACCAGGAAGTCCAGGTGGAAGCAGCCTTTATCAAGTTCTATAATTCTATAGCAAGGCCAAAACTAATCAGTAGTGACCATGTTTGCTTACTTTATACACATGTATGTTAGTTTATTAATAAGAATCATGTTGTTTATAGATGCTCCCTGAGAAGCTCCCTGAGGTTGCCAAATAGCAATAAGTTTATTCTTTTCAGAGTGATCATCGAAAGCTTTGGAAACATTCTGTGATTTTAGAGGGTACAATATGGCCAAAACGATCTTTATTTTTCTGGAAGAAAAAGAACAAAAAAAAAAAGAAAAGAAAAAAGCAAACGGATCATGTTTAAGCAGACCGGTTTCTCTCAGGGCCCTCACAGCTGGACTCTAGGGATCCTGGGCCTGGCAGCCCAGGCTCCTCGCATGAGCATGGGGCTTTTGAACTGCGCTGGTGTCCTTAGGACTCTGCCCTCCACGCTGCCATTCCAGAGCTTCTTGTACGGGTGCACTGCCTCGAGGGTCCCGCACCAGATGCTTCCCTTTGTGATTTTAAGGCCTAACTTCCTTGGTCTCCCCTTGGAGACCTTTAGAAGGTCCCAGACAGAGCAGGCCATTACAGCTCCAGCAGGGATGTTAAATTGGTCTTTGAAGCAAGTTTTATTGTACAGGAACGGAGGAGAATGTTAGGATTGGGATGCCACAAAAGGATAAAAGTGCCCAAGACAAATGTCCCTTCCCTCGTCGTGATGGGGCTTCATCTGGCAGCCTTGGGGAGGTAACTTGAGACCCCCTCACATCTGGGTGTGTTTGTTCTCTCCACCTTAACTTAACAGATGCCTACTGATGTCTATCGCATCTTAGACATTTGGGAGGCTTACCACTGTAGAATATGCTTTTTAATGGAGGAATTTTACTTCCTTACTTAGCCATATGAAGACCTTTCATTCTGCCAGTCCTGTATCATGTCTGAACTGTGGCTTTCCACATGTGAAAAGGAGGCGTTTGTCCTCAGGTAGATCAGGGATTAAGCCAGCCCTCCCCCAACTCTACAGAAGAGCCAGCTCCATCTGAGCACACAACTAGAAATTACTCCAATTAACTGGTCTTGGTGATGTTTACATTACCAGGTCAGGCATTGAGGCATGCGGAATGAGCAGCAAGATGGAGGCCACCCTGGGATTGGTCTCCCTGGAGACCAGAACCATAATTACTCTGACTGGCAGTTACTTCAGAATTAAAAGGAGGGAGGGTAATTTCCCCCAACACAGTGTGAGAGGTGGTCCAGGGAGTGTTGTTATCAGAAAACAAAACAAAAAAAGGTGCACTGGGCAGGAGGAAACAGAGCCCATAGCTTTCCCTGTTCATCATGTGTCCAGAAGACAGTTATTTTCAAGATGTCCCCACACAGGCACAGCCTTAGGGACTGAAGGGTTGCTTCCAAAGTTAACTCATGGAACATGAACTGATGTCAGCAAATGCTGAGTTCCTTGTGTCCTAAGTCAATTCCTTGTATGGAGCGTGGTGGCTGACCTGTTTGTTTGTCTGTTTGCCATCTAGTGACAGTCTTTTAAAGTCACTGAGGATAAGCTTGTCTGAGTACTTTAGTGTTTCAGAACACTGTGTGTGAAAACTGTCTGAGCAAATAATCAAGCTCAACTTAACTCCACTCAACAAATACTTGGCCAGTGGATGTCTCTGATCACTAAGTTAAATGTTTCAAGGAGAAAATGAGAATAACCACTAGACACTCGGGAGGGTGCTGCTCCTCTGAGTGGTTGTACAACGTCTGCACTCAGTGTTTGCTGGTCAAGTTGGGTGTTGACCCTGTCATCCAGGGAACCCCACCCACGCCCAGTGTCCCGGGAATGCTTACACACACACACACACACACACACACACACACACACACACACAGCTTCCTCTTAGCTTTGGTCATGTGATGTGGTGATAATCCTTCCGGTTCTCTGGGGGTGGCCAGGTCAATAACCTGCTCACGCAAACCATCTCATCGGACTCTAGATTCTGCTCAGTGGGGCTGGCAAGGGAACCAGCACTGTGGCGGTGAGCAGAGGGACTCACGGTGGGTGAACTGGCCTGCCTGCCCTGGACCACACAGGACTCTGAACCTTCTTGGGTCCATCACTGCCAAGTGCTCTTTCTTTCTCTCTCCTCTGTCCCTTCCTTCTTCATCTGTGCAAGATTCATCTTTGGCTTTCCTCCACTGATCTTCCTTAGCTTTGCAAAGGCATCATTTGAGGCAGGGGCCATTAAGTTGCTTGTATGAGATGTTTCAAATTTCTTCTTGAAGGCACTTAGTGCTATGAACTTTCCTCTTAGCACTGCCTTCATTGTGTCCCATAAGTTTGGGTATGTTGTGCTTTCATTATCATTGAATTCTAGGAAGTCTTTAATTTCTTTCTTAATTTCTTTCCTAACCAAGCTGTCCTTGAGTAGCAAGTTGTTCAGTTTCCATGTATGTGCAGGCCTTTTGCTATTTCTATGTTGTTGAGGTCCAGCTTTAGACCGTGATGGTCAGATAGGATACAAGGGATTATTTCAATCTTCCTGTATCTGCTGAGGCTTGCTTTGTGACCAACTTGAGGCAAGGGGTCTCAGAGTTCACTAACAATCACAATTTCCAAAGAGGACTCAACATTCCTCCCAACGGGTCTCCCTGGTCCTCATCCCAACTCCATGTTAGTCCCTTCTAACGTTTTGATACAAGGTTCGGAAGTCAGCCTCTGGCACAGGCTTGTGGGGCACTGGAAATGTTGAAAGGGTGAGGAGATGCATCTCCTCATCCAGGAGCCACAGAAATTCATGCACAAGGGTGGGCCGCTGCCACCCGAACCTGGCCAGGGGAGCACTCCACTAGACAGGTGACCCGCTCCTTCTGTTGCATGGCCTCCTTATGCCTTCCTCCGGGGGACTCTTGAGAGGACTCTGACTTGATTTGGAAGCCCAAGAAGCCAACAGCTGGGCAGTGAGTTTCTCAGAGCTGGACTCCACAGACCTCTTTGGTGTGTTGACGGTTCAATTGCTTTAAGCTTTTAGGTTTCACCTCAGTAATAACGATGCAGTCTTATTAAGAGCTAGGGCTAGTTTGTGGGATTAAGAAAACACCCCTTCCACAAAGCAGCCTGGTAGATTTCCTATTAGGTCATTGTTTGAACTGGGGAACAGAATGACTAGCTGCCCCTGGAATAAAAAAAGATGATGTCTTCAAAACATCCACAGAGGAGAGATAAATATTACCTCCGTTGGAGAAACCTGACAAGTTGGAGCAGAGAACCAATGATAAATACGGGCTTTGTTTAAAACTCAATTAAGACTCCAATGTTCTGGTCTGTTCGATGGTAAATATTGAATGCACTAGTGGAAACAAACTCTAGAAGTTTATAGCTGGAAGATGAATAACTGCAGGGTAGCAACGAGTCCTGGATTTGGATTTGATGGACGAATGGCATCTCACAAAAAGAAGGTGGCTCGCTGTCCTGGTGGCGGCTGGGTCTGAGGTTTAGTGGCCAGTCTCAGCCTTTTCTTTTCCATTGTGGACATCGCTGGACGCCCTCACTACTCTCAGCCTTACGATGAATTTGGGGACTGAGTGCTCCAAGGAATTCTTCCCCACCAGAGGACTGGAGACTGAATGAACCCTGCCAGATATTTCCTGTCAGCCTTCAACAGCGTTTCCCATGTTAAATCTCCCTTATTATTTAGAAGTAACAGCCAAAGCAATCCTTCCTACTCACTTCATTTGACAGTGCAATTTAAAAATACATTTCCCTGGGGGCAAAATATGCCTGATAAACAGAAAGAACTATCTTTTAAAAGGGGAATTTTAGTGTACAAACAGCTGGCTTCCATTTTTGGCATTAAAAGGGAACAAATAAAATGACTAATCTTGCTAACTATTAACATTAAAACTGCTGACAAAAATCTTAAGTATATACCTCGCATCTTTAGTAACCCTATAATTACAGCTCTGGCTAAACACACACATGCCCACGTGCATGTGTGCGCATGTGCAGGTGTGCGCATGCGCCCCTTCCACCCACACCCACACATACACACACACACAGCGCTCACACAACAGCCCCCAACCCAAGCACACCTTCACACAGAAGCACAGACTGTCGAACATGTTTTAGAGCATATTTTTGCTGTCTGCTCTCGCCACTGCCCTCATCCTTATTAATGGATCATGCTGACGGACCTGCATCCTTCAGCTGCTCTGATGAGCTCCACGTGGTTTTTAATAAGCTGTCTGTATGTAATGCCAGTTACAGCCGATGATATTCTGAACGGATAGTGATGGATAGATGTTGGTATATGTGATCAAAGCGTCGAGCTGCATTCATTTTTTTTTTCCTCCATAGTGACCATGGTTTGGGGGTTTCTGACTAACGCAATAGCATCCTAATGTGAGGCTGAGCCATCGTGGCCTGAGATACTGAGAAAGTGAAGGTCCTCTGAGAGGTGATGGTGAGCCACAGGGGAGGTTCCAGGGCTCGGGGAAAGGCTTTCTGAATTCCTTTGGCCTAGACCCTCCCAGGTCTGATCTTCCTCTCTGTTCTGGAATGGGAGGTGGACTTTTGTCTGTGAGCTTTAGCCAAGTTTCATCCCCCCGGGGGCACTAACTTCTGCAGGGAATTGAACCAGTGTCAGTCAGGGCGGGGCTCGGCCCGTTCAGCTAGCCGGGAGCATATCTGACAGGACATGGGGGCTGGGGCCAGTGGCTGTGGTTATAGGGGTGTCTGGAAGGAGGACGAGCCCTTGAGATGACTGTAGCACCTGAAGTCTTCAAGTTTTGACAAACATCTCCACATGTTCATTGCAGGCAGGAAGGGTGGTTGAGTCTCAGTTTCATTTAGCTGTAATTGCCTTTTAGCAAAATAATGTGACTCATAGGGTCGATAGGATGGGACAGGCTCTGTCTTCTCTTCTTTCCTGGGCGGTACCCACCTCACCTTGGCCAAGAGGAAAAAAAATCATTTGGGTTATAGGTCAGTGCCCTTCTGCCAAAGAAAAAGGGTGAGTGTGAGGGGAGATTGGGGGAAGGGATTGTCTGTAGACAGAATGTGATAAGTCAAGAAGCAATAACAGACAGCATTGATTTAGTACTAGCTAAGCAGCAGCTACTTTGCATATATTATTTTTCCCAGCACCAGCCTAAGCAGCTATTGAAATAGTTGTTGAAAGACTAGAGACAGGAGCAAAGCTCGGAGATATGAAGTCACTCATATCTGAGTGACTGTCTGATGTCGGTCCTACAGAAGTTTGAGTGCCATTTGTTCCTCTTCTGGATTGAGACCCTAAAAATAATGGAGAACACAAATAATAAGAAAGGAAAGAAGCCGGGTGGTGGTGGTGCACGCCTTTAATCCCAGCACTTGGGTGGCAGAAGCAGGAGGGTCTCTGAGTTCGAGGCCGGCATGGTCTACAGAGTGAGATCCAGGACAGCCCCCAGGACCGTTACCCAGAGAAACCCTGTCTCAGGGGAAAATGGGGCGGGAGGTGGGAGGAAAGAAAAGAAGTTTGGCTTGGGGATGGAAGACAGAACAAAAAGAATGGACAGTCACCATGTCAGCTAGGATAGGAAAGGAGAGGTGCAAGGTGGTCAGCCAGAGGAGGAAAAGGCAAAGCAAGGCTAGACACTCCTGCTAAGGGAAAAATGAAACCTGGATGGAAGATAAGGGGAAAAAGGCACCTTCTTTCCCCAGGATTACCTGAATTCAAAAATGAGCATTCTACAGAGTGCAGAGAGGGAAACCGAGTGTCCTTTGGCCATTTGGTCACGCCCCTCCCCCAAGCACTGCACTTATCAGTGCCAGCATTCAAGAAAACAGACACATTCTGGATAGGACTAAATTCATTTTTCTCTCAGGTACACAGGTGCAAGGCCACATGCAACAGCTGACAGGACACTTCCCTGGCCCTCCCTGGCCCTCCCTGGCCCTCCCTGGCCCTCCCTGGCCCTTCCTGGCCCTTCCTGGCCCTCCCTAGTCCTCCCTGGCCCTTCCTGGCCCTCCCTAGTCCTCCCTGGCCCTCCCTGGCCTTCCCTGGCCTTCTCTGGCCCTGTCTTCTGGCCCATCCTTCTAACAGCTGACCTGAGGAGACAGGCAGGTCTAGGGCTATGTGCCACACACTCATTCATACATGGGATTCTGAGATATGAGCTCTTCTGTTTGGGGCATTTGTGATTTTTGTGGGAAAAAATTATATTGTTTTGGGAAAAATTTGTGGAGACATACCCCTGTTTTGCTGCTTAAATGAGAAAGTCCCTGAGTTTCTCTAATTATGTTAGACTGCGGACTACATGTCTCTCCGTTCGCATACAGTAAGCAAGGGCAACTTGGGAATGTAGTTTTTAGAATAAAGAACGACATCTTATTTCAAAAAATGGCCACAAAAATTTTCAGTACTTAGGATAATTTTATAGGAAAATGGTATATCTAGGAGCATATTCCCTCCACCAGTGGGATTAGTTAACACTTAGAATCGTTGCATCTTAAAAAGCAAAAGACAAAAAACCTCTTACTTTTCTTTTACATGCACGGGCGTTTTGCCCGCATGGCACTGGATCTGCTGGACTGTGGTTGCAGACGCCACGTGGGTGCTGAGAAACAAGGACGGCAGCAGCCAGGCGGGCTCGCGGCTGCAGAGCCACCTCAACGGACCGGACCGCGAGTTGCTGGATTTAACTCTCTCCTTAGGTTTCTTTTTCTCCTCTCTGAAAGTTTTCATTTGCATATCTCTGCTGACTACCTTGGATTTTCTCTGGTTAATTGAAGCTGTGCATTCTTGCCTTTCTGTCTACTTTTTTAATTGAATTTTTTACCTCCCCACCTCTTGATTTGTAAGAACATTTTACTCATGAAGATACAAATCAGTTTTCAGTTTATGTCTTGTTAATATTTCCCTCCCATCTGGTAACCTGTCTTTTCACTGTTTTTAGGGACTTAAATTTAGAACTTTTCCGTTTTTGTGTCATCTTATTTAGCAATGTTTTGGGGGCATCTTGATTAAAACATCCACCCTTATCCCAAAGTCATAGAGATATTTTCTTGTATTTCTTTCTGAAATGTAAATTTTTATTTCCCTCTGCAGATATTTAATCTGTCTTCTCACCCAGAAACCCCGGCACATCCCTGCTGTAGCACACACAGTTTGTTGTGATCAGAGCCTGCAGCTTACTGATCTCTGGGAAGAAAAGGATCACAAGACTGTGTCAAAAGCCACAAGGAAGGGCATTTGGAAAAGTCAACATCTGTTCACCAAGAAAATTTGGAATAGACAGAGAACTTTTAAAATCTGATTTTAAAACTCTGCTAAAAATCGTACATCCGGGCTGGAGAGGCAGCCTGCCGGGAAATTGCTGCATGAGTGTGAGGACCCTGCTGTGAGGGAGGTTTGCACCGGTGAGGCCTGGCACTGAGACAAGCACAGCCCTTGCTGGCTGGTAACCTAGCCAAGCTGGTGGACCCCAGGCTCAGTGAGAGACCCTGTCTCAAAGAATAAGAGGGAGTGTAACAGAGGAAAACACCTGGCCTTAATCTCTGCCCTCCACACATGCATGCATACCCACATATGTGTGTATATGTAGGTATGTATGCATATATACTATGTATTGGTGTGTATACACACATATCTGTATATATCTATACATATGAATAGTATATGTATGAATGCATATACTATATGTGCGTATACTCACTCACACAAACACACACACATCACCTTTTCCCCTCACACTTCTACAGCTAATATTATAGCCAGTGTTAGAAGTGGAAAGGTTTCTGCTGAGTATTGCTGTGACTAGCACCCACTTTCAAACAAAAACATCACTGTAGACTAAGACCTCACAGCTTTATGGAGTGACTTCACAGTGTGCAGCGGACATGTATAGAATACACGAAACTGTAAAACTCTCAGGAAATAACAGGAGAAAATTAGAATGACTTTGGGTTTGGTAACAATTTTTCTTTTTTTAGGTAAACCACCAAAGCCATGGACGTAGGTAGAAGAACTCATAAGTTGGCCATCAATAAAACTGACCACTCCTGTTCTGTGAGAGAGACTGTGAAGGAAGTGAGGAGGTGAATCACAGGCTGGAAGAGCGTATTTTCAAATGATGGACTTGGTAAAAAGCAAAAAACAAAAATCTAGTACGCAGAATGTTTAAAAGCTCAAGACAAGAAAACAAACACCTCAGCTTTAAAAGCAGACCCAAGATTTTGATAGATGTTTCATGACATGTACACACGTGCATATAGGCTGTATGTGTATTATACGCATGTACAGGTGGCCGGCACAGGAGAGATGCTTTGCATCACTCGGCGTCAGGGAAACTGGATCTTAGCAGTAGAGGACTGCCGCACATCTGTAAGAACGGTCTACTCCAGAAAACTGACAGCAACAAATGCGGAAGGGTGTGGGACCACAGCGAGTATTCCTCATTGGTGATGGCATGGGGAACAGCACCACAACTGTGAAAGGCCAGTTGGCAGTTCCTTACAATCTAAACAGACTCTTACCAGGATGTCCACTAATTGCTGCCTGGAATTTGCTCAAAGAAGATGAAAACATGCATAGCCACAAAAAGCAAATGATCTCAGGGTGCACACATGTAAGCAGTGATGCGTCTACACAGTGGGTGCCACTGACGGAGCCATGAAGCTATGAAAACCAGCGAAGCAACCTTAGATGCATTTTAAAAAATGTATTCACTTTAAATCCAGATTCTAGCCTCCTCCCTCCTCTCCTCCCACTTCCACCCTCCCCTCTCTTCTTCTAACCCCCTCCTCTATTCCTCAGAAAAGGGGAGCCTCCCCACCCCCACTCCAGTACATCAAGCCCCATCAGGACTGAGCAAATCCTCCTCTGTGGCCTGGTGAGGCACCCCCCCCCACACACACACACAAGGGGAAGTGATTGAAAAGCAGGCAGCAGAGTCCAAGTCTGAGACACACCCCTCTTCCCTTTTCCGGGAGACCCAAATGAAGACCAAGCCATCCGTAGGCTCCATGCATTTCACGAAGAGCAAGAATCCAGTGCTATGCACCCAATGAGAGATCAAGCTAGAGAGGGACCAACAGGCAGGGCACACAGGGTGCCTAGAAACCACTCCTCGTCATGTCTTCACAGGGGATACGTAATCAACACTGTGCAGACCTATAGAATGCACAAGGCCAAGGGCAAGACCTCATATAGACCATAGGTTTATATTGGGGGTGATAAAGTGTCATTGTGGGTTCATGGACCATAGCAAACGTGCCCCCAGTGAAGCGTGTGTTTGTGAGAGACTGTGTGGATAGGCGAGCAGGTGAGGATGGGATAGGGTCTGCATTTTCTGTTCAAATCTGCAGTGAACGTGAAGCTGGTCTGAAAACAGTCTGTTTAGAACAATCTGCTGTAGAGAAGTGTGACTACTAATGGCATCATATACACTCATCCCTCTGCCAATAGACACTCTTCCCAGTCACATCAGATTCCTTGCCGTAAGCTTTTCATACTATTCACTTTCAGTTTTTACTTTACTGATTCATTTTTGTTCCTAAAATGGATTTTAAAATAGTTTTTACAATAGTTTAAAAAATGTGTGTGTGTATGTGTGTGTGTATGAGTGAGTGTATGTGTGTGGGCGTGTGTGTATGTATAGCGGTTCTGCATGTGTGTATATGGGTGTCTGCATGTACATTGGCCCCATGTTGCCCGTGTTGATACTAAATATCTTTTGTTATTGTTGTCCACCTTGTATATCGGGGGTGTGGGGAGGAATATAGCTTGCTGTTTGCTCTAGTGAGTTTTCTTGAGATTCGTGTATCTATTTCTCCCATGCTGACATGACAGGTGGCTGCCAGGCCCTCCTGGCTTTTTAAGTCAGCTCTGGGGATTCAAACTGTCACCCACACTGACATGGTGAGTGCCCTTTGCCTGCCCAGCCATCTTGCCAGCCTAACCCTATTTGTTTTCATGTTGCAAGCCTTCCTTCTGGGTTTGGAATTTTGTCTCTCTGGTCTCCGTTTGGACCACACAGCTCCTGAGAACTGAGGCCATCCTTGTGGGGTGCTGTGGAAGAGATTGGCTCTTTTGTTAGCTCACCCATAGATACTTACCACTCTGGTCTTTAGGCACCTGGGTTTATTCAGTGTCCTTCATCCTCAGGAAGATTCCATGAGTCCACACCTTACAGCGGATAACAGTTCAGCTAACCATATGTGTGTGTGTGTGGGGGGACATGCTACTGTTTTCTCATTTTTCATTTCTCAGCTTTATAAGTCTAGTATTTGGGGGGGGGGCTTTTATCCTAGCCTCTAGCTTCTGTCCTGTGTTGGGCAGTCCTGTGTTTAGGAGATGTCTGCTCTACAATGATAGGGGTGGACACATTGGGGTTGTCTATTGCTGGTAAAGGTGTGAAGCTGGTTTATGCTCCATCTGTGTCTCCCTGCGATGCCTGGGTAACGTCTTAGGGACTTAGGAGGAATGTTAGAGTGACTTTGCTTCCTCCTTGACAAAATCGTCTGCTAATGAGGCTTGGTTGTAGCCCTTTCTGTTCCAAGCAGCTTCCTTGCCTTCATCTGATTTCCATCTCCCAAAAGGAAAGGGTGATGCTCACTCTTCAATTCTCTTTGTAAGTTCTCGTTTTTTTATTTCTAGTAAGAGGCAAAGAAAATAAACATGTGATTTTAATCCACTGTCCTTAACCATGGATAATATGCCTGTCCTGTGTGTGCATACATGAAGAGAATATTTTTAGTATGTTGAAAGAGTAGGAGAGAAAAAAATGTGAAAGGAAATACGCCAAGGTTTATCTCCAAGTTGTGACATTATTCATGATGGTTCATTATCATCTCTAAAAACCCTTTCAGTATTTTTCAAATTTTATCCAATTAGTAGACAGTAAGAAAGCTTAAAACAATACTTAAAACATCCTGCCTGTTCAGCAAGAGCCATGAGCATTAGCGACCTAGAGAAGGAAAAGCAGCTCATGTTTCCAAATCAAATGTTAAAGCGTTAGCAGCAAATGAAATGCAGGTGGTAAAGAAACGAATTCTGGTCAGCTATGAAGTGGTGGTTTTCTCTTCGATGTTAGCATGGATTCAAATCCTGTAGTCAGTGTTTGTAATGTGCCGCTTGTAATTATAGAGACATGGTTTAGGGATCTAACAGAAGAGTGTGTTCTTACAGTACAGCTTCTGCAGCATTAGAAGATGATCTTCAATACCTAGCTGCAAGCCAGAACACTCCACAGTGTTCCTGTTCCTTGAACAGGTAGCTCTGATGGGTCCTTGGCAAGGAAGTTATGTGATTTTAATCTGCCCTACTGAATCACGGACAATACGTCTGTGTCTGACAGTCCACACACACTTCCTTGCCTCGGGGAATGTATTTGAAAACTGAGACCCTGATTGTACTTTAGTGAGGAAATTTGATTAATTTTCTTGGTTTGCTTTTGGTGGAGTAAGAATCTTTGGAGCTTATTTTGACCACAAAGCCCCCTTTTCCTTTTTCAAAAGACCATGTGGTTCTCAGTGTTACTGTGGGTGCCAAACTTCAAGTGCCCGTGGCTAATGTGTCTGGGCAATGGTGATGTCTTTAGGTTTTGTAAGCTGTAGGATGAACCCACACTCCATTTGCTCAGGGGTGGGTGGAAGGTGGGCCCTGCTGGCCACCTCACTTGCTGTATTCGTGGCAGATCGAGGTGTATTTTATTGCTGCCACATTGGGATGAGGAGGCACTGTCTTAGGTTCTTTGCCTTCGCTTTGATTTTCTGGGCACATCTTAGGAGATTCTGGCAGCCACACCCTTTGTGAAAGCCTGCAGCATCTTGTGGGAGCCTGTCTTGCTAACATAGGTTTGTAGGTGCAAGCTATTGTCAAGTCCTGCAGCTGGAGTCCCGAGATAGAACGCTTTATTGTCTAATTTCCCAGCAAACACCGTTTTAATGAAAGCAATCACTCAGGGATTTTTCCTTATCGCATTCGCTTTCTATGCCCAGACCCCTTTCATGAAAGGAAATGGGAAAAACAGTCTGGGAATCTAAAGTAAACCAGACATTATGTGTTGATATTGGTACTCTTGATGGTGTGTGCACACAGAGTGAAGCACCATCAGACGTATTGCTGGGAAATCGTCGGCAATCCGCAATCCTATCAGTTTTCATAGCGCCGAGCTCTAGGGTGGAAGGCACTAGGAGATTGGAAAAGGGTCCCAGTTTCAGCACTGTGTCTGCGCTGTTGGCCCCTGGCTATTACTGTCAGCACGGCTGCCGTAGCACCTTTTATTGAGAGCTCAGTACCTGCGAAGTTGCTGTGTCTGCTGCCAGGACTGGGCTCCGCTGTGGGGGATGGAGCGTCAGGGAGTGTGGGAATCTCATGCTTCACCAAGCGGGATGGAGCTCCTGTGAGCCTGGCTTGGAGCTCAGTGCCATTTTCCATTCCAAACCCGTATACAGCCGTTGTTGACCTATATAATAATCAAATGATGGAAGTGGCTGTCTGCCAGAAGTGGCTGTGTCTGCTGGAAATGGTGCTCTGAGCACCAGGAAGCTTTACTCTGCAGAGCGTTGTTTTCTTTCATTACAGTTTGTTGCAACTGGGTCTGCCAGAGGTGGCTTGTATTCCATTACCCATCAGGCAGGGACTGAGGTTTGACAATGGACTCTTCAGTTCTTTCAAGAGAGTCGCATTTTGTGTCTCCATAGAGTAACTCCATGGCCTAAGACAAACTATCCATGGCTTTCAATGTATCTTGTCATGATCTCCTTAGATTTCTAGTCTGAAATACTGTCTTGAATTGTTTAGGGTATGGAAGAATGTAAAAGCATTTGTTTTCATGGTTTAGTATGGGCCCATGCAATGGGCACAAGGAGGAAAGACAGCCTATTGGCTTATTTTCAGTTCTGACCCAGCAGCTGATGAGTCACTGCCAATGACATGATGGGTTTTGTTCAGTTTCTCTTCTTTGGCAGATGCAAGGGGCCATCTTGGCACAATGGCTGGCTTGATATGCAAAACCCTACATACCTGTCTTATGTTATTGCACACTCATGTGGGGAGCAGTGTGTCCCTTCTGAAAGGATGACCTCTTTTGGAAGGTACACTGTCCAATTCTGTCTTCCTGAAAGAGCCACACACACTCAGAGTTTCTGGAAGGCTGCTCTGAATGTCTGTTAAACTTGGCTACTGTCTGAGATCAACCACCTTCACGTTTACCCTTTCGGCTTGTGAAATGCTGAGATGATGGGAGAAGAGTTTTCTACTCGGACCCTGCTAAGGTCTCACGATTCTGTCACCAGTTTTCACATTAGCAGATAATCACACGTTAAGTAGTTCAACAAATAAGAAATGCAGAATTCAGGCCCGCTTAATCAGATGAGAGTAAGAAGCTGAGTTGAAAGCTTTCTTAGCTCTTAAATGTGAGGCTTTGTTTTTTTATTTATAATTAAATTATTTATTTATTTTCAGGGTCTTGTTTGCTTTTGCTTTGTAGACAGAATCTCACACTGTTGCCCAGCGTTGTCTGAAAATCACTGTGTGGCCCACACCAGCCTTGAACTGATGCTACTCCTCCTGCCCCAGGTTTCCAAAGTGCTTGTATCACAGGCACGAGCCGTGATGTCTGCCTGGAGTCTTTTCTGTAAAGACTAAAAGATGTCTACTTTCAAATGATCTCAGCATCTAGAAGAGCGCTGGCCTCCTGGGGTCCGAGACCCTCTCCCTGGAGATCGGGGGGGGGGGGGGAGGGGGGTAGCTGCTGTTCCAGAACTTGTG
>CM053752.1:5878177-5905386 GCA_028658305.1 Pachyuromys duprasi | reverse complement strand
CATGTTGATGGGTGCATATATGTGCGCATGTGTTTGTGGAGACTGTAGGTCAACACTGGCTTTTTCTTCAAGTCTCCCCACCCCCTGTGGTTTTAGACTCCCTTGATGAACCTCGATCATGTGTTGGTGCTGACTGGACAACAAGGTTTGAAGACGGAGACTGACTGTGGCAGTGAAGGAGTTAAGCGTCGAATGTGCCAAGCGGATACACCGCTCATTTCTGAAACCACCCACGGATCTGCAACTTCAGCGAAACCTTTGACCCATGTCCCCTAAGTACAGGCAGCCATAAAGCGCGTCTCAGGAGGGTGTCCTCCCCATGCCAGGCCTGGGGAGTCGCCGCGGTCACGAGAGACTGGAATGGGAGTGCAATGAAGTTGAGTAAACAAACTGCAGTAGCCCTTGTCTTCCACGCCTAGCCTGTCCTCACTCACCGCTTGGAACATCCTTAGAATTTATTATCCTAGTTCACCCACCCTTTGGTCCTGCCATTGTTTCGCAGATGCACTGTTCTTTGTCTGAAACCATGAAATCGCTCCATCCTCTCATGACTTCTCCACACTTCATTCCCTTGTGAAGATCTCCGGACTTCTGCTTCTCTCCTGTTCCTTAGGCTTTTGGTTAATTGCGTTCTCTCTCGCCTTTCTCCACAGTAGGGAATGTGGTGGTGGTGAGGGGTGAGTCTGGAAAAAGACAGCTGTTGGGGTGTCTGTGGCTGAAAGTGAACGATGAGCGGGGCCTGTCTCATTCATCATCTATCCAACAGGCGTTGAGTGAGAATAAGGGATGGCGTCTCGGTGTTCTATTGCTGTGAAGAGACATAATGACCACAGCGGCTCTCACAAAAGAAAGCATTTAATTGAAACTTTCTTACACTTTCAGAGATTTAGTCCATGACTGTCATGGTGGGGAGCATGGTGGCACTCAGGCAAATAAGGTGCTGGAGAAGTTGCTGAGAGCTACATTCTGACCCACACATGTACAGCATGAGCACAAGTACTTGGGTTTGGCATGAGCGTTTGAATCCTCAAAGCCCACCCTCCGTGGCACACTTACTCCAACAAGGCCACACCCCCTAGTCCTTTCAAATAGTGCCACTGCCTGGGATAAAGCATTTGAATCTATGAGCCTGTGGGACTCCAGAGCGTGGGGAGCTGAGGTCCACGGATAGCTCAGTACTGTGCAGAGGTGTCACAGTCATGCCAGGCAGAGACAGCGGTGGGGTCCCAGGTGAGCTCTTGGGGAGGGGAGCAGAGCCAAGATGGCGGATGTTTGATTTGGACTTACAAAGCAAATAGAAATGTTTGCCTAAAGGGCAGTAGAGAGAAGCAACCGCTGAAGGCAAAGGGCACAGTCCTAAGAACGAGCTTGCGAGCAGCAACTGAGGAGTACTAAGGAGATGACGTTCAATAGTGTCACTGAGACCCTCACCCTCATTGTGGGGTTAGGGATCATGGGGCAGTTCTGACCCAGCGAAGGGAGGGACTGGACTTTCATGATTGAGAGGTGCTTCTGGCCACCTTGAAGCTGGTGGACTGGAGGGAAGGGTGCCCGAGACTAATTTGAAAGGAGAGCAGGGCGACACTGTGGCTGTATCGTGTGTAAGCACACACTGTTCCCTTCACTGGGGGGCAGACTGGGGCCACAGAACTGCTGTGTCTACAATATGCAAATCTTCAGAGGATGTTTCAGATGTTTAGTTAGTTTGCTTTTTGTTTGTTTGTTTGTTTGTTTTTTTTTAGACAGGGTCTCGTGTAACCCAAGGCTGGCCTTGAACTTACTGTGTAGACAAAGATGGCCTTAGACCCCTCATCCTCATGTTTCTGCCTCTAGAGTGAGGGAATTACGTTTAGTTCTTACGATGTAACTCAAAGCCTCGTAAAAGCCAGGAAGACCTATTAAGACAAGGGAATCCAATGAGTTAAATGCCAGATGAGTGACAGTTTTATGCACAAGTGTTATTATTTCTACATTGATGCCAAATGTCTTCAGGCTATTATTAGCCCATTTGAACATCCCACCAGCACAAGACTAATAACACTGTGAACTTGTTTTTATTTTACGTGCATTGGTGTTTTGCCTATATGTATGTCTATGTGATTATTGGATTATTTTGAGCTTCCATGTGGGTGCTGGGAATTGAACCCAGGTCCTTTAGAACAGCCTGAGCTCTTAACCACTGAGCCATCTCTCAAGTCCCACCAGTATGAACTTGTGTTAAACCCACTCTAAATACTCGCTTAGTTCTGGGATTTAAGGTAGGCATTTCTAAAAGATGGTTCCAAAGGGAGCTAATGAGAGGGTTTAATTTTACTAAAATCTTGGCCTTGATACATGTGTTTAGATGTAGTTTTACGAATATGGTTTGACACCCAAACCCCAAAGACACCATTTTTGACCAAAGATGCCATTTGTCTTCAGAACGAAGGAAGGGTCCTGCTAAATCCAGGGCTTTTTTTTTTTTAACTTTCTTGCCCTCATTTGGCCATTTCTGTGGCTCAGACTCAGAACAGGGAGTTCTGGGGCAAAGCTCCGGTAGCAATCCATCAAGGTCAAGGGTAACAGGCAGATAATAAAAAGTAACAATCTTGCAGAAGTGAACGCAGAGAGGCAAGCCATATCCACTTGCTCTGACTGTGGGGTGAAGACAGAACAGGTGCTGGGGCTTGGCTCAACGTTATTAATAGACTGGACATTCTAATGAGCACACGACTCTGGGAGCTAGGAACTAGGACTTTGGGAAGCAGCGTAGTCTCAAAACCCACCTTCAGCACAGAGAGGCTCCCTGCTGCTAGCTACACTTTCATCTCTGACTTCATTTATGCTGGGGCCAGCCACCAGCTTATTCTGCCTTGGGTGTTGGACACAATGCTTGCTTATCTCCTTTCTGTAGGGGTCGAAGTCAGTGTAGCATAGTGCAGCCTTTAAACAGGCCTGTGTGTTACACTCCCATCCCATTGGCTCTCAGTAGCCAGGGTTTCTAGAGAGTAGGTCCTCTCTAAAACGACAGATGATAAGGTCTAGCTCCCGACAGCTTAGATTTCTTGGCTTTGCCGCTTAGGCATGCCACCCAAAGACAGTTCAATCCTTCTCTGTCTGAATTCTTCCCATTAAAGGAACTTTTGTTGATTTAGTTTTATTTTTTTTATTTACTTTTGAAACATGGCTTCACTCTCAGCCTAGACTGGTCAGAATGCAATATGTAGCACCGGCTGGATTAGAATTTATGGCAATCCTTCTGTTCAACCTGTTGAGTTCTGGGATTACAGGCATGAGCCACCTCATCTGGCTTGAATGATGTACTGTAAAAACATGAGGATGTGTGTAAAATGTTATTTCTACTGTTTATTATTTAATATTGGTCCATTACTGTTATAAGTATCCACACTTTTAATATTGTAATAAATGGAAAACGTTGACCCTTTCATGTAGCAGAAAGCCACCTGTAGTGGTCTTCTTTGAAAATCCACTTTATTTGGGGTGTTTAGGCCTTTACCTCCCTTCCACCAACCCCCAACTTTAAGTAGAAGAGAGAAAAGTTAGTGGGTAGAGGGGACCAAGACCCCTTTATTTCTCTCTGCTACTTAGTGTCAAGGGGATCTTTTAGGGTCTTTACCAATCTCCATCAACTGCAGATGCAGCTTCACAGGCTCCTCCATGCTGCTGGACCCTGAAATATTATCTGTCTGCTCCAAACCACCACACTGTCTCTGGTCTCTCCGAACTGCTCCACGCCACACACTAACACCAAATTCCACACCAAACACCCCACGGTCTCTTTCTTGGCCTCATATTTATACTCTCAGAGTCCTAGACCACACCCACAGAATCAACAATGTAGCAGCTGAAGTACACACTCAAGACACCCAATAGTCATGGTTAGAGAACCCAAGGTTAGAAAAGAAGGACATGGCTTCTCAAAAAGCCTCAAGCTCACCTTGGACACATAAGGTCTCCCTTTGGATTAGCAGCTGTATGTTTTTGTGTGTGGTCTTGAAAGCATTTCTCTATTTCACACACAGCTTCAATGGATGTTGACTGGCAAGGCCTGGGGAATGAGGGTCTGTGATGTCATGGGTAGCAATCCTCTCGGTGTTCTGAATTGCTGGAATCAGGGAACTCTTCGATAGCATCTATTTTCCTTTTACCAATGCTGAGCCACCCCCAGAAAGGAAGAGCCAGAGAATGAGTTTTTGGGATGGTCTTGGGTTCTCTTGGGACTCTGCAATCTTCCAACTCATGTGCTTTTAATTTGGACTTCATGTCATTGCGTGAGCTATAGTTTCCTCTCCTCTCAAAGAGGGCCAGCACAAGCACAAAGATGTGAAGATTGCCCAGCTCATAGGTGAAGACACAAGTTCTTTCTACGCCAACAGCAATTTGCCACTTTCAGCTCTGCCTCTGCACACGCGGGCAAGTCACTGGCCAAAGGCATTGGCACAGCCTTAGGTTGCTCGGTCATAAAATTGAGATAGTATCTACATTACAGGGTTTCTGTGAGAATACATTTATTCAGGCCATTACCTAAGAGCGTTAGTGTCTACCAATGGGCAGTTACCCAGGCTGAGTGGAAGTTTCAGAGGGAGATCTTAGATAGACAACCCAGTTTTCCCATGGCACCATTGCTACAAAAGAGCACTGATACAGACCAGATATGCCTCTAATTGTGTGCATAGTGCACAGTGCAGGCGGGGGGGGGGAGGGTGACGGGGTGTCTCTAGGAAATGCACCTGCAGATGCTGCTGGTTTGCAATTTAGCGAGGCACACACATTTTTTATGGAGGAGCCCAGCTCTAGACCGGAGGCAGGCAAACAAACAGCAAATGGGTATGGTGTGTGGATTACAAGAGCTGTTGCTTAGGAAAGGACTCCATGGGCTGGGTTTTAGAGGTTCTATGAGAGTCAGCCAGAGGGGAGAGGGGGCCATGGTGTACGGGACCACTATGGGCAGGCAGGAGGATAGCTTTCAAGGAAGGTCCTGCCGGGAGAAAGGAGTGCATGAAAGCAGGGAGGGTCTGGTGAGATTGTGGTCCTAGGCCCTGATGCTGCACTAAAAGACCTGGATGGTGTCCAGAAAGTAATGGTCCAGTCCCTGAAGACACTATTTAGGGGAGCACCAGGGCACGTTTTTGTTTTAGAAAATCCACATTAATGGGGAATGAGAAAGATGGTTGGAATAGGGAGAGATGGATACACAGAGTTAAAAGGTTTTAATGGTAGTTTAGGGGGGAAAAGATATGAGCCTGAGTAATTATAGCAGAGACAGAGAGGGGGAAATTGACTATGGCTGTGTTTCAGAGGACAAGGTCATCAGACTGAAGGTCAGATCCACTCTAGAGAAAAAGGAGAAACAATGTCTAAGATGAGTCCCTACTCTGAGCATGGAGATAATATTGGAAGCAGACACACAGCGTCTCACTTGAAGAAATTCAGTGTTGAACAGGAGAGGGACAAACAAGTTTTTTAAAAAAGAGCAAAGCATGAGTTAGAGTTCAGGAATTTCCAAGTCTATGTTGTATGTGTGGCAGTCTGAAAAATGCTTTGCACAATTCATTCCATTTTATAATTTACATCAGTCTGCAAACTGGCCGCTCCTAGTCAATAGCTGTGTGTGGATATGAAGACTTGGATGGTGTTTGGCATGAGTTTTGAGGCTCCAAGTGACTTTTCTTCTGAATTTAGCTTTCATATATATATATTTGAAGCCTGAAAATCTACATAAGAAATTCATCCTTTCCCTTTCAAAACATATTATTATTATTATTTATTGTTGTTATTATTATTCCAAAGAAGAGACCCAGGCAAAACATCATTAGTCATTTGCCCATGAAGAAGACTCACTGTCTGAGGTCTGGTCTTGTTTGAGACCAAGGCAAGGGATGAGTGAAATGTCTGTCTTCAGGGAGAAAGGCAGGAAAATACAAATTACATCAGGTTAACCATTATGCCATGCTTCAGACAAAGACAGCTCAGGTTATTTAGTAAAGTATAGGCAGATAGGAACTTAGTTCGTAAGTTATCTTTATCTTCATTCTTTATCTTTTCTTATAATTTAGGCTAGCCAGAGGAAGGCACAGCACCCAGGTCCTGAGCTCTGGACATCCAGCTGTTGCTCCTTGTGGAAAATCTGGGATAATGATGCATCTTTCACTGAGACTTGGGCATCTTTGAAGGTATGCTAGTGTTAAAAGGATAAATTACTGCTTTTGTTGTTGTGTCCATTGACCTACACTGGTGTGTGTAGAGGGCTGATGGGCTGGATGTAAGACAAGAGGATAAATGCACACTGCCCAAGACAAGTAAGCTGTCTGTTTAATGCACCTGAAAAGTAAGACTGTATGTGGAGTGATGACTCTCATGATCATGTGTGTTGTTTTTACCATGTCTGGAGTATGCAGTGACAAGAATGTAGGCAAGGCTTTCCGTTGGGCCACTGAATTCTCTCTTCATAACCTTCCAGGGTCCTCAGAAGTTTCATTCTCTTCCCTTGCAAAAGCGGCAAGAATTTCTGCCTCGGGAATATTTGGGGTCCTCTCCCCTTGATGCTTTATTAACTACCCTCCTCACTCATTCCTAGAGAAGGGTGTCACCTCTTTTCCTGCACACAGGAGAAAGGCAAAGGTGGAACAACTAAGTCTCTAGTTGTTATTTTTAGGGACTAGGGCACAGCCAATGAGATGAGCAAGATCTGGGTGACATATACCAGGACACCCTTGAATTCCAGATCCTCCTGCCCCCACCTGCCAAGCACTGGGTTTACAGGCGTGGGCCACTGTGCCAGCCCAATCCTTCATAATTGATGAATGTGTTTATTAAAAAATCTAGCAAATACGATACAGTCTTGGTATCCAGTAAGTCTACTTATAAAAAGAATAATCTAAAAAACCCAGAATTTGTGTTCAAAGCTTACAGAAAATTAGAGCTCCTTTTCTTCATCATCATTTTTTAAGGCCAAGCGGTGGTAACTAAGGTGAACCGATGCCCACTGTGGCCGTGCATTAACGGGTAAGCTTTCCACAGCCCTCGTTTGTCCTTTTGTCATTGCTTGCACTTTCCATTCCTTCAAAGGCCTACAGAGATGGCTCGCAACTTTTAATCATCAGGCCAAAGCTCCTTATTAGAATTGTTTCTTCGGTGTAACACAAGACATGCTGTGGGTAATTTGATCAGATCAGTCATTTCCATAATTAGAACAAGATCATATCTTCCTGAAACATGTGCTAGGTCCACTGTGGAAGCCACACAAAAGCGATGCCCACAGCCTGGGTATTGTGTGGCCCCAAACCAGCTGTTGTTTAAAAATATTACGCACGTAAGTAGGCACGTAAGTATCACCTTTGGAAGCTTTCCCACCATCCAGCAGGCTGTATTTGCCTTTCTGCTCCATGCTTGGCTTGTCAGTAGGTGACGAATGGCCTGAAGTCAGGGCATTTCACCTTCTTCTCTCAGCTTAGTGGGTGTGTTGTGGATGCCCACCCCCAGGGGACTCCTACACATTCCTGCGATCCTCACGGTCAGGGGGACAGAGGTCCACCAAGCCAAGTGCTCTTAGTGCCGAGATTTCCTCCCGTGATGCTCTGTGCATGTGCCCACCTTGGTGCGCTGTAGACGAAGCCTCCTGGGGTAACTGTGCTTGTGGCTACCCCATTTTCCTTTTAAAGAAGGGAATACCTGGTCAGCAAGCGCACATCCCTGAGACTCTTCTGTGGCCTACCTTAAAGGGCTGTATTGCAGTGCTCAGGGAAGAGGTGGCCCAGCACACAGGAGATTCTTGTCAGCCTTCCCCAGCTTCACTTTCCTCTCAACCACGTTCCACACAATAGTTACAATAAAGTCCCTTGAACACATTCATTATGTCACTCATTATTTTCAAGTTGTGAAATTTAGACATCTCAGCTACCCTTCCCTCAGGCTGCCCCATGGTTGCCCAACAGCAGCCTGGTTTGCACGTGAACCCCTTGGGTTTTCAACCTTCCCAGTTGCAGCCAACATGAGTTCCCGCCCCTTTTTCCCCTTAGACAATACTGAGAACTCCTCTTATCCATGGTCCTGATGTCTCCCTGCTGGTGTTGAATGCCTTTGCCTAACCATTTAAATGTTGGAGAAGTAGGTTTCTAGGTTCACAACAGTGCCAGTGGGGGTTTTAAAGACTCTGTTGTAACCCTGCTGCCCTGACACAGCTCCATGTCTGAGAACTCTCCACGCTTCCTTAAAGGTTTTCCCGTGTGTGCTGAAAAGTCTGCATGGCGACGATCCACGTGACTTGGGTGATGCTTCATTTCAGAGTTGTTTTCCATGTCCTATATTCGTTTGTGGGAAATGGTTGATGGAGGGAAGAGAATAGGATTTGTAGGCCTATCAGAAAGTCACACAAAACTTTTGAGCCTCAGTTCTTTTCACGTGTGAAGGACGGTAAACTGTGTATGAGGCTCACTGTAGTGTGCCTGACATTTCACAAACATGTCTTCTCATTTATTACCTAGTTTGAGTCATTTGATTTTATGGCTAATGGTTTTGGAACTTGCCCGTGATTGTTTGATCAGACATTCCCAGGACACCACTCAGCTCCTTTAAACCACGGCTGTCACCTTTGGGTTGTTTGGCGTCACTTCCTAGATTCTGTATTGAAAGATAGACATGGCCTGCCATGGGTCTTCAGTGATATGCCGGGGTTGTTTCAGTTGGAATGGTTGTGAAGTTTGTGCCCGAGGCCTGGTGCCTTCATTGAAGTAGCCGAGATGGGAAAAGCAGGGTTAACGAAATTCCCTTATTCCCTTTACCATTCCCACATACCTGCCAGGAAGCAAACCTGGTCCCTCAGTCTTTCACGCCTCACTTATTATCTCAAGTACCTTAACCCTAAAACCCAACCCAACCCAACCCACCAACTAACCAACCAACCAACCAACCACCAACCAACCAACCAACCAACCAACCACCAACCAACCAACCAACCAAATAAACATCCAATCAACCAACCGGTCAAACAAACAAACATACAACAAAAATCTCCTAACTACAGAGCCTGCCTCCCTCTGCCCTCTGTGCAAACTAAGCTACCTTGGACAATATCATAGCCTTTACCAGACACAAGTCTGTCCACTGTTTGGAGTATCTGCTGAGAGCACTTACATTTTTCTGTTTGTGGAAGTAGCATTTGAGATGAGGGGTGTTGTCAGGGCCTTAGTGTCACCCCAACCTGCATAAACGCCCTTATTTTTGGTATGATAATGTGGTGGTCTGCTGAGTTTGGTCTTGTCTTTGCGTCAGCCAGCTGACCCCTCTCCTTCTGGGGAAAGGCACATCTGCTTCCAGCTAGCACTGTCACACCCAGTCTGCGATGCCTAAATCAGGCTGGCTTGGGTGTACTCTTTTCTTTAAAGCCAGTGTTTGCCGTTTTAGAGCTACGCATTTTTTTTTTCTTATTTCCAACATGGGGATTAATCACAGCACCGTATGTAGTTCATGGGGCAAATGATTGTATCTCTACAGGGAAAAGGCATTTAAAAAAATCTGATCCAGGAATTTCATTCCAGGTATTGTAACAGCTGCACAGCTGTCCATCATCTCCATTTTCAGTCTCAATTTTCAGTGGTAAATTCTCGTTCTCCAGCACTTAGCAGTTGTCCAGAGCTCCTTGCATTTTTAGACAGAGTCTTCTTTTAGCCCAGGCTGGCCTTGAACTTGCTATGTGGCTGACCATGACCTTAAACTTCAGATTCTTCTGCCTCTAGTTCCCAAGTACTGGCACTGAAGGTGTGTGCCACCTCACCTGAGTCATATGTCCCTCAAAGTGGCACTGTGTTCAACGGTCAGTAGGAGTATAATGAGGATGTATTTCGGCAGGAGGGGGAAGTCATTCCTGGAAACCAAAGCCCAAGTCTCTCAACTGCTAGGCGAAGATTCTGCTACTCACCTACTTAACCAGCCCGTGTAGGAATTGTTTATTTCAATATGGCTGTCTGCTATTTTAAGAAATAATACGTTTTTTTAAGAACACCCCCCCCCCCCAAAAAAAACTTTCTGTCTGAATTCTCAAAGCAATTGAGGAAGGTTATTTATGATGGTTGCTTAATCTTTAGCTCAAAAAAAAAAAAAAGAAAAGAAAAGAAAAGAAAAAGAAAATCTCGACAACCTGCAAACAGCAAAAGGCACCCTCCCTGTGTCAACCTGCCCAAACATGTCTGCTTTTCGTGTGTTCTCTTCTTCCATTCCTGACATCTGGCCTGCCTGAAGCCACGAAGCAGTGTGACCCAAGATGACCAGGTGTGGCCCTGAGAGTCCACAGGACACAGCCGGTTCAGATCTGGGCTTTCCACCTTCAGAGCCGAACTGATTTCATCTTGAAATGCACTGAGTATTAAGCAGAATCATCTCTTGCAGGGCAAGGTTCTATCAAACCCATAATCAACTTCCTGTGTGCTGATAAAAAGCAGTACACTTTCCTATTAAGCTTGAGGGATGGAGCCTTGTGTTTTTAGAAAGTAAGTATAAAACCACCATAGAAAACCCTGGTACAAATTTCTCAGGGCAAAGAACTGGATATTTTGTTTTGCTGTAGTTGGGACTCCCACCAGGGCCTGTCAAGTAGAATTTATCATTTAGATATGGAAAAGGATAATGTCACTAGGAGAAGAGATTAAGTCATTGAGACAAGCAACAGCAAAACCTCTATAGCTCTTGACAGGTCCCAGCACATGCCATGGGTGGGCAACACGACACGTGTGATCAGAGCACTGGCAGGAATTTTTCCTTACTGGCTGTGTGTACTCATTCCCTCTGTACCTTAATTTTGTCATCTGTGGAATGGGCATAGCACCGCTGTGATCACCTCTTTCAAGGGCTACAGCAACAATTAAACAAATCGATATTTAGGAAGTGCTGCGAGTCCTGCTGTGGCCTAGAGGAAAGGTGAGGAGTCAGCTGCTATTGTTGTCACAGAGGAAGGACGCTTTTATTTGCACAAACTTATGGTGCATTTATGATACGGAGCATGAGGTTTTGAGACACAGTGTGAAATGGCTAAACTGGGCTGATTAGTATGCATATTACTTTACATATCTTTTAGTGGTGGAACATTTAAAATCTACACTCTCAAGTAAACAAAACTTTGCTATTAATCATAGTCACCATTGCTCTAGTGACTTTTTATTGCGGGATGATAAAATGCCATGACCAAAAGCAGCTAGAGCAGGAAAAGGTTCATTTGAACTTATGGTTGTACCTGTCATGCAGGGAAGTCAGGGCAGGAATCTGGAGCAGAGGTCAGGGCGCAAGTTACTGGCTTGCCCAGCATGGCTTATCCATGGCAACTTCTTTGTTCTACCCAGTGCTGGCCCTGATCAAGGGGTGCTGGGATTCCCTCCCCCCCCCAATCAATCACCAATCAAAAAGATGCTCTGCTGACTTGCCTACAGGCCAATCTGATAAAGGCGTTTCTGCAACTGAGGTTCCTCCTCACAGAAAACTTTAGCTTCTGTCAAGTTTACAACCAAACCAGAACAAAAACAACGAAACGAAAACCAGCCAACAAATCCCATGAAAAGGAGAACAACAGATCTCTTGGAACTTTCCTCTTGCCTGAGACTTTTTACCCTTTGTCGGCATCTCCTTTATTCTCCCACATACTCTGCTCCAGTTCCTGCAGTCGGCATTCTGCTCATCATCTCTATGGCTTTTGTATTTCGGATTTCATGTGACATTTGTTTCTGGTTTGTTTTGCTTAACGTGTATGCTCCAGGCAAAGTGTTGTCAGTAAACAGGCCTGAGGGTCTTCTTGGGAGAGTTTTTCAGTCCTGGTCTTTCTTCTCTGGTTTTAAATGTCTGCCGACATTTCTTCTGCCTTACACAGTGCTGATTCAGTTGTGTCTGGGAATCCTAAGTTGAGTCACTATTTAAAGCCGTAAGTGACGAAAGTGTGCTGTCTTGTGGGAGTGCACTTTAAGAGTCAGTCCATGCTCACACACAAGTTAGGGAACAAATGAAAGTGCCCAGTAGTGAAGACATGGCATTTGCTTGTCTCCTTATTAGGCTTTAAGCCACAAACGCGGCAAATTGAGGTCTGCTTAGCAATGAAGCCTAATGACCAACATCTGACACTTAGTGAACATTCAAATATAGTTGGTAAATGGACGGATGAAGGCGTGGGTTGGTAACGACTCTCTGAGAGTTACTGTGATTATGAACTAACCGTGGAAGAAGCCCACATGCAGTTAATAGTGCTATTTACACTCGTTCCCCCCGAAAGCAGATTGCTGATGGAGAAGTTGAGGTGCAGTAAGGACTCTTAACCTAATGAAGAGATGAGCTTGGACCAGAGCCTCCCAGTTCTGCGATTCCCAGTTTGCATGTTTCTATAAAATAAAAAGGGATTTGGAGAATCAAAATATATGAGATGGTTCAAACCTGTAATCCCTACATGGTGAGGTGGAGGCAGCATTCAGTGCACATACGCAGTGCATCGCATACCACACACACACACACACACACACACACCACATACACAGGAGCACACTCCTATTTGCACACACGTTTGCACACAAACAGGACACACTCATGCACACACATATGCATCTTAAAAATGTCATCTTTCTTCTCATTCTCATTTTCCCTTCAGGAACTTGGGATCTATAGATGCAGAAAGGGAGACAGGAAGTTGGCGTTGCTCCCTGGAAGAAATATGGATATCCAAAGATGCCTGCAACACAGAGTCCTCCTCCCAGAGGCTGGGTTGCCATGATGTTTCCTGGAGTTCTGATAAAATTAAAGTGTACTGAGCCCCAGGCAGCTAACTGTCTTAAAAATAAATGCATATTAATTGTAAAAAGTGGGTTTCATTTTAACATCTCCAACCACACATATAATGTGCTTTTATCATGTTCCTGCCCCATTGTTCTCTTTTGTTCCTCTTCTTCCTCCTTGGACCTCTTTCCTCTTCCCAACTTTCTAATGATGATTAAAAATTAATGTAGCATCTTGCAGAATGTTTACCAGGTAGGCAAATGGCTGACTTACCTAGCTCTTGGACTGAGATACTGAAGCAAGTGTCCTCTTTCTGATGCATTCACAAGCCAGACTCTTTGGTTGGCTTCTGTTCTCTCTGACCTTCAGCCATCCTCTGATTCTAAGCTCCCAGAGCATATCTCAGACACAAAAGTCCATGCTTTCCTGCCGTTCTTGATACATGGGGATGTAGCTTCCTCCGAGAAAGAGGATTCCTTAGACACTTGTTTTTCACAAAATCTAAATTCCATGTGATCAGAAAGAGGTTATTCTGTCTCCAGAAAGTATAAATCAAAAGCACAATCTATCAGTCAATCAACGGATCAACCAATCACTCATCAATCTGACAAGCAACAACAAAATCTAAGTATGTCAGCAGAGTGCTGGTCTGCGTTGCCTGGTGGGATTTGATGTTATGCAGTTTTAATAATTATTGTTGTGGCATTTACCCCCCAGCTGGTAGGTCAAGGCAGAGGCCTGGTTGTCTTCTGGACAGGCTGCCTCCATTGGGGAAGGCTCCATGAGACCCTGGTTAGCTGGTATACTTCGAGAACGAAGACTTGCGTTTACTTAATTTTGGTTAGCTGAGGTTTAACCAGAAGGCTGGCTTGAGTTCTTGATGGAAAACTTTCTAAAATTATTTCATTTTTTTAAATCAAAAGGGTAGGGCAGTGGAAAAGTTTGTCTCTGATAGTTAAGAACATTACAAGTCTCTTGGGGTCATTTTCCAGCTACTAAAAAAATGTCACAGCTAGAAGGTTGATTGGTGGACAGGGATGTGGAAACTAGTTAAAAATGGGATCCCTTGAGGGCTTTTAAAGACAGGTCAGAAATCATACTTACTGACCCCTTACGACTTTATATGCCTCAGATCCTTTCCCTTAGGAGCCTGTATTTGAGGAAGGGGTTTACATTGTTATTGCACAATGTAAATGCTTAAAAGGTGTCCAGCAACTGCTACTAGAGCTCAGACAAGAGAGCTGACTTTCCTCGCTCCTGAATTGAGATGCTAAAGCCGGTTTCCTCCTTCTAATGCATTTAGAGAGTCCAGAGATGGTCAGGACCATCTTCCTGGGAAGATGGGCTGGTCCAGGACACAGGAAGGAGTGCATAGTCTTTGAGGATACAGGGGTCTGGCGTGCATGCCAGACAAGGAGATGATGGTGGTTGGGGCTAGAGAGGAGGGCTGGAGCAGGCTGGGAAGCGCTGTTCTATAAGTTCCGTTTAGCAACCCTTTAGACACTTAGATTTGTGTTCCGGAAAGTTGGCTCTTGTGGAGGTGGGACAGAGCTTTGGGAGAAAGAGACAGCTTTGATTAACTACTCAGTTAATATTAAGAAAAAGCTTTCACTGTTTTAATATTTATATGTTGACCTGAGTTAAAGTTTGTAATACTGTTTTATCTCTAAGAAAGAAGGCATTTCGATAACATTTATGACTCATGTTATTATCTTTAAGTGTTGGGAGACTGAGGTACAACAGACAAACCTGAGGTTTTTGGGGGGATTTTTTTTAAGTCTTGCAGGTTCCTGCAGTTACTGCTAGACCACACCTCCCCCCAACTATTACAGCACATTTATGATATAATTAACTTGCAGAAATCCATATGGTTTTTGTTACAAAGACTAAAGGAATGTGCTTTTCATAACAAATGGCATATGGCCTCCAATCGCTCTCAGCTTGCGTGTTTTAACAAATGAACAAGTACATAAATTAGATGCCTCGGGTCAGCTAGCAAGCTGAAGCTGACTTTCTTTCACTCTCCCTAATTGTAGCTGCATTTCTGACAAATATCAGGGAGATTTTGGCAGGCTGTGGGTGTAAACACACATAGCGTGGTTTGAGCAATCTGTTTCTCCCACGACCTTTGAAGAGTCAGCCTTTGTTCGTACCCCCATATAAGTGGTAGCCACCTAAACTCTGATTTGTTGTTTTAATGCAGCTTCACACTTTGGAAAAATTTAGTTGACTTAAGTGATACAATTGCAAATGAACAAAACAGACAACCAAAACCAAAACAAAACACAAAACCAACCAACCAAAAAATACGCATTAAATTAAAGAACCAGTGAGCTACGAGTTGACTTTATGTTTGGTTGAATAGTACAGGGAGATTAACTCATGGGAGATGCTTCCATGCTGGACAGACTTCAAGTGGACATGCTCCCTCTTGATCTCTGGAGTTTTGTGACAAGACTTAGGACTCTGCTTTCTTAGGCCACACAACACCTCATCCTTTTGTTGATTTAGCAGGCTTTCCGATGGAGCCTGAGAATGAGCCCTTTGCAACTTTCACATTATCATACCATAAAATCCACCAGCGATTATTTGCACTTGAGGCCAGTGACATTATCCCATTGGAATTCCCTGGACTCTGAATTTATAAGATAGTCCAAAACGGCTTTTGTCTGTGATGGAAAAACACAGCACAACAACTGTAAGCCAGTCGGTTTGCAAAGTATTTGAGGTTCAAATTTAGCTACACACATACTGGAACATTACTTGCTTTTAAAAAGTGCTTTATTTATATTCCACTAATAACACATTTAATTTAATTAAATAGAAGTGTATCAACTATGAAAGGAAGTTTAAAACAGATACAATTCTAAATTAAAGTAAGCCAAAAAGAACATGTTAATTGATATTAAGATATATAAGCCTATTTTCTATTCAAAAGTCCATTTTTTAGGAATAAAACCACGTAAGTTAGGATAATTTATGAGGCATAAACCAATGGCTCAAATAATAACTTTTAGTGTCTGTTTTCTATCTGAAATGGCATGGCTGGTTGTTGTGTTTGTTGACTTACCCTCTAGCTCATCTTATATTTACTATAAAGTATATCCCCTCGTGGGCAAGGCATAGTTTCTCCTCTCATGAGCTAATAGCTTCTGTAGTATCTTCTCATGAGCTAATAGCTTCCACAATGCTCTAACTACAGATGGTGGACACAGGCAGTTGGTGACCCACAGGCAGATAGACTGGACCCTCACAATCGTCATGGACCCCAGGGCATCTCTAACCCAGGACTGAGAACATGAAGAGTTGAAGACTTTGTGGGAAACCTGGGGTTAACCTGCCAGGATCTCCCTGACATTTGCCAGAAGCACAGAAATGTGTGGAAAAGAAGCAAACCCGGGAACTCATTTCCTCCTTAGCAAAATGCTTCTTCCTTCCATTTTCTTTTTAAAAAGTGATCTTGCCCCAAACTGACTAAGAGAAAAACAAAACAACAACAACAACAAAACAACAAAACAAAATGCATCTCAAAATCCTGCTGTATGTTTACTTCATAGTTGGGGGTCAGATACCGTTATCTGTAAGATCCTCAATGTTAAACACTAAGAGTCTACAAAGCATAAAATCAGCTTGTCAGCACAAAAGTTATAAACAAGTCAATGCCATGGACATCTGTAGAAAGCCAACAAACTGGAAGAGAAGCAAGCAGGATAGCATTTATTTGCTAACAACTCACTTGGAAACTGGCATAAACTGCTCTTTTTCTCAGCTCTTACAACTCACTCATATTAGGATGGCTGCTGACTTGCTGACAAGCCCCATAGCACTTCAGATAGTGCCAGATAGCTGTTCCAGCCTGGCTCACTGTGTGGAGAAGACGGGTCAGAACTGCTAGCAGTTGGGATTCACGGCTGTTTATACAATGACCCTTTCGGTATTGAACAGACATGGCCATAGAAGAGGCATTTGGCTTATGAAGTTGCCTCATGTATAGGACATTTGAATTTTACAGTCTAAACAAGTAATGACAGCGAAGAAACGTCAGGAACCATCCCCCTGTATTCTCAAACCCTGCACCAAACTGCACTGACAAAGTGGCTCCAGTTTAAAAGGCGGACATGACCCAAACCAAATGTAACTGGCTCCTCAGAGGTGAATCTCCTTGATGGGAGATGTTCTTTGTTTTTCTGAGAACCACGCTGCTCTGACTGTGTCAGGTGGTCCAGGTAGTCACTGGAGACTGGGCATGCTGAACCTGAGTTGGGAAGACAGGAACGGAAGGGTAGACGGAGAGAAAGTCACGGAAGGGAAGAAGAGGAGAAGAGCTGGGAGAGCGACATTCTGTGAACCCCCAAGGTACAGGTGAAACCCCTGAGTAGGAGTGGCTGAAGGAATCATAAGAACAGGCATGTTTAATATCTCACAACCATGTTTCTGATGGGCACAAGTTCTTCGCTTTTGGTAAAGCTACTGTAAGTACTCATTTTCTGAGAACTTCCTTTAGTTTTTGGATCGAAAACTACGGGGGAGAATGGACAGGGAAGGGCACAAACAGGAAGCACATGCGATGAGTGAACAGAGGGATACAGGCAGAGCCCAGGACACTGGTGGAACCCACCACTCCCTCTTTCTGTCAGCTTGCCCTGTCTAGGTTACCCCAAACGGCAAGCAGCTGGCTGGAGGCTTTCCTTCTCAGGCAGCGCATGGAAGGATGATGGAATCAAAGAGAGCAGATGCGAGCTGAGGCTCCGTCGGATTTAAGCAGCCTGGAAAGGTGCTTCTTTTGTTAGGGGAGAAAGTAGGAGCGGAGCATCTTGTTCTCCTGCACTGTGCTTTCTGTCCTAATGTCAATTACTTGTGACAAACGATGTGGTTGGAATTTTATGATACGAACACACCAGTCAGTTAGCCATTACCTTGATTTTTAGAAATCAAGTTGAAGCTAGTCAATTATGTGTCTAGCATACCAAACGGATGGCTGAAGTCCGTGGCAATGGGTTTGAAACCATTTTGTGCATTTGCATTGGATTTGCTGAGGCATAATTGTTGGTTGCCTCTCCCACGGGACAGAGGGGGATTTGTTTGTGCGTGGAAATCTTTGCAGGAAGTAGCATTGTAGTGTGAGACTTATAGACTGGTACCTACGTGTTTAAAGAGACCACAGTTTGGGGCTTATCATCAATTAGAAATAATGGCCATGGCATATTGTAAAAGCTATGACCAACTGCTTGAACTTGTTTCTGAGGTTTAATTCTTTACATTACTTCTGTGGATGTCCTGGCATTGATAGAAATATGCACATAAAGGAAGAGAGAATCTGAAGACAGCGAGACAAGGAAAGGCAGATCTCTTATACCGAAAGAGTGTCTGGCTGGGTCCTCTCTCCGGGAAGCCTCCTGTACTGTTTCTATCCGACATGGCCTGCGCTGACAGAGGTGTTGGGAGAAGTACCCAGGGAGAACTTTTTTATTGGAACAATTCCTATATGGTATGTCTTGATATCTGAGAACCTTCTAGAAAACACTCTGAGTATGCAAACAGAACAAGTGGTCTGACTACTTACCTACATTTAGCCACAACTATGCCAGTCTGCTAGTTTATGGGGAAGGCTGGCTGCCAAATTCCTGGCTGGATCTCCCTGTGGTCGAGTCCCTGCATGCTTCTGTGGAGCTTGGGCCAAGATTTCATTCTCTCATGATTATAGAGCTCGCTATTCAATGGCACACAATTTTATTATTATTATTTGCTCAAGGAGAAGATGACACAGCCCAGCCAATTTCATGAAATCATGAGCGGCAGTCACATATTAGGCAAATCTTAATCCAAGTATAGCCCACAAGACCTGAAGATTGTTGCTAAGTTTGGAACAGTGTAACTTTGTAATTTTCAAGGTGTGTGGAGATACTACAGATGCAAAGACTCTGCAGATTAGGTTTGGAGGTGGCCATCCTGTGTGGTTTCTGAAGTTGGTCCTCAAAAGTCTACCTTTTGTCCTGTGTCTGCCAACCTTTCGTGGGGCTGTGGGGGGGCATGGGTGAGGGATGAGGGTGGATCCGTGCTTTGCATGTTAGCGTGTATAAAAATTCACCACCACCTCCTCCTCTTTTTCCTCCTCATCGTCTTTCTCCTCCTCCTTTTCAGCTGTCAGGCTCTTGGAGCATTCATTCTCATGCCTGTGCCTGCAAGTCCATTATTTTTTCTTCCCAGACTGTCACCATTCACAAAATAGCAAGTGTGACGTAAACAGACTCACTGAATCACTGGTGAAATGATGTGGAAAGTAGGGTAGAAAGAAGCCCGTAACACGGCAATGGTGCCTGCCATGCTGGACCCTTCACTCTGTGGGTACGGTTGTTTAGCAGCTTAAAAATCATTTATGCAAGAAACATTTACTGGCAGCTGACTGAACCAGGCTTCGTGGGATGAAGCTGACCCTGTCCCTGAATCTAAGCTGCCCAAAGAGAGCAAGGCCCAAAGGGAGCAAAGACAGCCAGATCCAATGCCACTTCAAAGCCAGCCTGGGTTTGCCAACAAGTATATGTTTTGACCTAAAGGTTTACTTAATAAAATAAAATCAGTTATAACAATAATCAGCCCAAGCTAGCCTGTAAAACGTCCTGCATCAGCAGCTGAAACACTGGAATTTCAGCTGCATGGCATTGTGTTGGGCTTCTCAGTGCATTCTGGAAGACTTTCAAGCCCCTAGGAAATAACTCAGCTGTATTTGAAAGGGGATAAATAAGCTGTGGCTGTGGATGAGACAAGGCAAATATTAGCAGAAATGGTGTGCTTATCTACTGAGCTGTGCTATTGCAATCTGTCAATTTCTGGATCTATGTCAGATGTTATATTCTAACGTGGAGTGAAATAAGTAAACTAAGAAGAGTAAGACAATTCTTTACAACTTGTTCAACATGCATCCATTTTCTCCTTTCAAAAATATCAGAAACAGCTCATTAAATCACCTAGAAAACCCTATTAGAATTTGGACTGTCACTGCAATAAAACATCAAGTTTTCCAATTCAGTCTATTTTTGGTTAGCACTTGTTCACTGTGTGTGTAGACACACATGAGAGGTCAACTTGAGGGAGCCAGCCCTCTCCTACCACACGGGTCGCAGGACTAGAGACCGGGTCCCCAGCTTCTCAGAAGGTGCCTTTACCTGCTGGGCCATCTCACTGGCTTCCAAGTCCGTGTTCCTGACCAGGAATGTGATGTAATGTTCATGTCACTGTCCGAGTAGAGGAGAAATCACGCAGACTATGGGACAGTGACTAAGAGGACTGTGGTGGTCATATCTGCACGGGGGCCGGAAAAGGGAGAGCAGACACGTTAGAGAATAATCATCCCATTGTGTAGCTTGTGTTTGAAGTGTCTCTGTGACATCACACACAGGTGGTACTGATCTGGGAGCCGGCCCTTAGAAAAGAAGAGCAGGCCAACCAGGCTTCCAGTCCGGCCTGTTGGCTTCTCTGGAAGTAGGGACAGTTCAGAACAAGAACAGACAGAGAGCAATGGGTGAGCTTGCATGTGCTTGCCCTCGCTTGCATGCTGCTGCTGCGATAAACACCAGGACCAGAAGCATCCTGGGAGCAGAAAGGGTTCGCTTGGCTTACACTTCCCCATCACATTCTCTGAGTGAAGTCAGGGCAGGAACTTCAGCCTGTGTAGACAGAGACTGTGGAGGACTACCGCTCACTGGCTTGCCCCCAAGTCTGTGGTTAGATATTTCTCTTATACTGCCCAGTCTTACCCACTTAAGGGACTGTGTTGCCCACAGTGGACGAGGCTCTTCTCCACCAGTTAGCAAATCAAGGCAATGCCTCACAGACATGCCCGCAGGCCAGGCTGACAGAGGAGGCATTTCAGTGGAGGGTGTTTCTTCCCAGCTATGTCAGGTTTACAAGTTCAGGCATCATAGTGCCCATTTGAAACTCTCCTATAGATGTTTTGTGCTGGTGGTGGTGATGCAACTGTGCCTTGTGTGTGCCGTAACAGCCACCAACTCCAGAGACGGGCTCATCAGACACGTTTGAAGAAATACAGGCTCATCAGACACGTTTGAAGAAATATATCTTCAAACCATCCGCCCCTTTCAGTCAGCACGCTGGTTTGTCACTGTTGGCATTGTGGAGATTTTCAAACTGTCTGGAGAGCAGTCGGCTTGGGACCCCTCAGCTCTGCTAGGCCATGCGTGTTTTGTGAGTGTGTCCAAGTGTGTCTCCTGTGGCACAGATCTAACTCTGTGTCTAGCCAGTGAGTGTGCGCTGTGTCCACACTCAATGCTATTTCTGTACCTGCTCGAAAGCTCAACGACTCTCAGACTCTTGTCTTGTTTACAAAAATACCAGATAAATATGTACAGATGTCGGCTGTTCTCCTTTCTCAGGATATATTTGGCCTTAAACTGAGGACAAAAGAAGAGGCAGGCGTCAGCCTGCGGTTTGAGCCCTCACGGCGAGCGCGCCCCACCCGCCACCCAGCTGAAGAGCCACTGCTGGGCTCCAACTCTGTAATTTGAGAGGAGAGGTGAGAAAGAATGTGGATTTTCTATTTTGTGACATTCTTGTGGCGGCATAGATATTTTCGTGAAATCTAGCCATGAAATTTCTCCTCTCCTGGAAAGATAACACATGCGGAATTATTTTAAAGAGTAAACCATTCAACCAACTGCCCGTGTGTGCGCCAAATAAAACCACGCTCAACTGTTTGTAACTAGCTTAGCTGGCTGACATGGGGCCAGTAAATTTTAATATGTTTCTGTAATATTCAGCTATTTCTGCATCAACAAAGTGAACCATACTCCTTTAAAATGCCCCGGAGGATGAAGCTGTGTTTATAGAAACACTCAGTAAAATGTTGCTTTGTAACTGTCCTAAAATCACTTTCATATGTTATCATTTATTTATTCCCAAGAAGATTACAAGCAATCACAAGAGCTGTCTTTAATCCTCCTTTATTGCAAAATATAATAGTGCAGGCTGAACAGTCGCAGCTGGCTGATTGACCCAGCACTCGACAAAACTTCTTTCTTAAAACTCAAAGGTTGTTCTAATGTTTGGACAGAAGGAAAGGCGCCTGACACATTTAGAAAATTTCTGTGAGAGTAATCAGTAGCAATGCATTGCAAAAACTTGAGATGTAGTGGTCAGTGAACCTCAGGGCTCCGAGATCTAAGCTTTCCAAACTGGTCTTTGGTCACACCCTATTGTCTTTCATTATTCGGCCAGCTAAGCCAATCGATGTTTGTCATCAGCCTGTGGCAGAGAGCTACACTCATCCCCACGATATTCATGAGATATACTTGAAGGCTTCGTCAGGTGTGTACCTGCCATGGCGATGGTTCAACACAGAAAGGCCCGGTTAAAAGCTGGGACAATCTTGTCTCTCATGTCTCTTTCTCTATCTATCTATCTATCTATCTATCTATCTATCTATCTATCTATCTATCTATCTATCTATATTATATATATATTCCAGTCTTCTAGAATGACATTTTCCAGATGGTACCTACCACCTAAGTGTGACTGTTTAATATCTGGAACACGGCAAGTCTAAAATGATCTGCCCTGTGTGTGCAAGGTCCACATGGGGCAAAGACTATACAAAAATATGTGAGATGTACCAGTTATTTGAAAATATCAATACAGTGTTGAACCCTAAAACTTCAGATATGTTCGGCTACATAAAATATCTGTCATTTAATTACCTTCAAGTTCGTCTTTTCCTTTGTGGTGATCCAGGGCTGCTGGGCATGTTGCAATGAAGGATGTGACTCACCCTAAACTTTGCTCTGCTGCAGTTCCCCACCCCAGCCCTGCCAACATTTAGGGACAGGTAATTCTTTGTTGTGGTTTCACCCTGTGCTTTGTGGGTAAAAGTTACAATTCCTTCCATTTTGAAGTCTCGGAATGTCCCTAGACTTTGCTCAGTGTCCTGGGGTGCAAAGTTACCAGGGCTGAGAAGCATACAGAAAGCTATGAAGTAGTTTTGTACAGGCACCTACTCTGTTTGCTCTGTACATGCTCAAAGGTTAGGTTCTCTCTCTCTCTCTCTCTCTCTCTCTCTCTCTCTCTCTCTCTCTCTCTCTCTCTCTCTCACACACACACACACACACACACACAGATCTACCTCTGTGACCTGATAGATCTCATGTATTTATGGAACCTATTTTTGCCTCACTGTGCATATAGTTGCTGCTCTCTGTTCAGTGGGAAGTGAGCAATTGCTCTCTAACTGTTCAACATTTTCCATGCTGGTGTCTGCACTGCTGTGTTTTCTGTTCAGCTTCTTGGGAAGAAGGGGCCATCGCTCATATATTAGTCTGCTCAAATTGTGACATCTGAAATTGGATGTCAGTTGTGACTCTGGGTCAATCAATCATCCAGGATCGCTGCAGGGACGACGCCAGTGTCCTAACTTTGGAGAACAGCCGGGACCCCCTGCCTTCCAGCAGGACAAAGAACCTTGTACATGAGCTCACTAATTTTAGAAGAAATAGTTTCTTATTTTGGTCACAGCTGTTGGCATTCCAAGGGGCCCTTATTCTGCCTGATGAGATGAGGAGGCTTTCTTAGAGGTTTGGTCCTATCTGAGGATTCGGTGACATCATTTTGAGAATTATCAGGCTGTCAGGAGTACGTTTTGTATGGTGGGTAACTTGGAAATGGTTTGTCTGAGTAAGAACGAGATTCCCAAGCTGACTTTAGAGTTGGTTCTCAGAGAACCCCCTCTCTCTGAGAGTGCCTGCCCCACCCACCTAAAGTGGAGAGATGGCTTTTGGAGCACACCCAATGTCGCCGGCCAGCCAAACCAGGGGCACTCTGAGGGACCTAGCAAGACTCGCCTTCCCAGCAGACACATCACCAATGCTCCTTCCCTCTCAGGTTTCAAGCTTTTCACTGCCTTTGCTCACAGTTTACTAAGTTTCAGGGTGGCGCTGCATTTTGACTGTCACTGTCAGGATACACAGGGACTTCAGAAATACCCTCCATCTGCTGCTGCTGCACGTAAACTTCACATAGCTCTCCCCCACCCCCAGGTCCAGCTCACAAAAGAACTGTGATTCCTTTCAGGGCCGTTTGGATCACTACTCAGTGAGAAGAAGCCTCTTCAGCAGAAGATATGGTCACTTTGATTGTTGTAACAGAATCTATGGGGAACTGTGGTCAAACTTAAATTTCTCTCTCTCTCTGTCATACACACATATATATATATATATATATGTATGTATATATATATGTCATATATATATGTAAAATTGGTCTCTTAAAATAGTATATATATTTTATAATATTATATATACATACATATACACACATGCACGTGCGCGTGCACACACACACACACATATATATAAATTCGTCACTCTCCTCATGGCTAGATTCCTTGGGTTACCACAACTTTCTCCTGAAAGATATCTAGTTCCCTTCTTGTTATCTTGCTGGGGCTGGGGCTTCACAGACAACATTTATTACCAGGACTTTAAGTTTGGCTGTTTCATAAGCCTCTGATGACTCCCATTGTTACCCTGTGGAGGAAAATCCTGGGGAAAGCTATTTGCAGAGTGAGATCACCTTGACCAGGATCTCAGAGGCTGTGGAGTCCAGCGGTCATTCCATTGCTTGCAAACTTTAGTGTAGCCATTTCTGCTGATGTGCTGCAGGGGAAGGACCCATGATCGGGTGTGTGCGTGTGCACAAACATTGGAATATGCTGTTCTCTGATCAATGGGAAATGAACAATTGTTCTCTGACTATTCAACTTTTTAGTTCTCTACCGGACTTTGTTTCCTAAATAGTTAATCCATTATGTAGTTTAATTTTTTTTTCTCAGAAAGCATCACATTTGTCATGATATTGGAGAAGCAGAAAATCCACAGAGGTAAACTAGGCACACCGTAGGAACCAAATGTGTCAGCTCTGGAGCTCATGTCTAACAGACCACACTGTCATCACCCAGGTGTGGTCCTAGGAAAGATGGACACACAGCGAGATGAGCTCTTCACTTGTCTTTGCCATTACAGTGCTTGTCTTAAAAAAAAAAAAAGGAAAAAAAGAAAGAAACCTTGGAAGGGATGGTCTGGCTTTATCAAACCAAAACTTCCACCCTTCTCCCTCACCAAAGAACACCACCTTTATTGCTTTTTTAGCTATGTGAACCAGATAGTTGAAAAGAACACCGAGAAACAGTGAGACTGGAAAGTAACTCAAGAAAGCCTTGTGCCAGGCAGACTACAGAGGGTCCTGGTCTGAGGCTGGTCATCAGCTCAGTGCATTTGAAGGTCACTTAACCTGTGTGGAATACAGTTTTCTGTAATTTAGATGATTTGGCCAATATTAACCTGTAGCTGCCAATGTGAGTTTAAATAATAGAGTTACAGTAACATTTCAGGAGCCACACAGAACCGTTTACTCCACTGTTAGTAAATCACAGCCTATTCTTTCAATAAGCAAATAAGCAAATTTAAAAGCAGCCATCTGTTACAATTGGGCAGAATCTACCTTTTCTCTTGGTTCTTCTCAATTTCTATAAGATTATCTTTTTTTGATAACCAAGTGATCCTCTTTTTCTTGACTCATTAAGCGAATCTGCATGAGCAACGCACCTTCTAGGTTTTGAACTGGTGGTCTGAGCTTTCAACTCGCTGCTGTATTGTCCTGAACCACTTCCTATGTGCAGGGCTGCCTTCCCGTCCACCTCAGGGTCTGAGAAGCATGCACAGTTCCCCCTGGTGCCATCAGGGTCAATCCAAGCACACAGCTGACCCAGTGGTATCGCATTACCAACATTTCATAAATATAAGAACTTTTGTTGGTTCTGTTCCCTGTTGTATAACAGTACCTGGCATAAGTCTTCAGTAAATATTTTTTAAAGGATGATTGCTTTAACCCACGGTGCTAGTTTGTACTAGTTAGGCCTTTTAAAAAGTCAGAGAACAGTTCATTCCAGTACTATTGAAGAATTTTGGGAACAGCTAAGTTTAGGGAATTATTCACTCCTTTTTAGCACACTGATTTAGTTGTATTTTAGAACCATATTTTATAACTTACCTAAGAGACCTTCGCGTTTGTTTTTGCATCAGTGTGGATCTGGCCTTTGAATCATCACTCCAAAGAACATCACACTCCAAGAAAGAATAAGGAATCAGCTGTCACAAGAGGCAGCTAGATGAAACCTGTCCCCTGGAGCGAACTTAGAAAAGAAAGGAGGACAAATGTGGAAGCACACAATGATTTACTTGGGGAGAATTCTGTCTGGAGACTTTATAGGATAAGAAGCAGCTGATTTGGATAATAAATCTATCTATCTATCTATCTATCTATCTATCTATCTATCTATCTATCTATCTATCTACCTACCTACCTACTATCTATTATCTATCTACCTACTTACCTACCTACCTACTATGTATCTATCACCTATCTGTCTAACTAACTGCCCATCTATTTATCATCATAATCTATCATCTTCCATCTATCAACAGAAGGCCAAGATTGCTGTCATTCACTGATTTTATGTACTTTCATGTGTGTGTATATACATATATTTCATGTGCCACCCATTATATAATTATAACTAAATGTATTGAATTTTTTAGTATGAAGTGCAGTTAGAGTTTATTAAAAGAGATTTTAATATGCATTTTATACACCAGGACTAAGAGAAAGAAGCCCTTGGGAATAAAACAGGGAAAGTCCAAAATAAATAGTTACACATAGCTTTTTTTTTAAGTTACTGTCTTCAAAGACATGCTAAAGAATTTCAATGAGCGTGTGCTCTGAGGTGAATCTGATGGGATTATAATTGATATACTGGAACTCTAGGTCATAGAGATGCAGGAGTTTAGCACATTTTCTATAAACAGAATTATTCTTATTTGTGAGATCCCTAACACCATCTAGGAGAGGAGTGAAGCTGTCCCTGAGGTCCTATACAGCCTGACATATTGTCACTCTAACACTCTTAACATAAACATTATTACCAACAGTCTTACCTGGCTGTGGACCCTGCATGATTGGTGTGGCAAGGTTTGCCATGGCTGCAACAGTGGCGTAAATATTATGAGGATAACTAACTGCTTTCTGATTCGATTTTACGTTTAATCCACAGAAGAAAACTGATGTCTGTAATTGTAAATTTAGTCAAGAACACATGACTGGGGAGCTCACAGGCCCCAGGAGGAACCTATTTATATTGTCCTGCTAACTGGACATAGTTATAAAACTACCTTTTAAATTTGTATTTCTCTGGAGGAGCGGCTGCGCTGGGCGCCCGCACCCGCCATTATAGACCTACTCCCGGGCAGTCTCAGGAGGAACCAGGTGCCGTTTTCGCTGAACTGTGCCCTACGAGCGCACACTGCACCCGGGTTCTGCTTCGACCCACGGGTGTGCTGCGGGTTCGGTCCGATCATCGGAACCACACCAGACTGCGTGGATTCGGGGACCATTTTGACCAGTCCGCA